>CANTUT010000539.1:57500-167500 GCA_947687605.1 Reutealis trisperma | reverse complement strand
ATTAACTTAAGTAAACAAGGAAGGAATCTTATGATATCTAATTGTTCTTGATATGCAAGTCCTTGGCCAAGGCAGATGAGATTCACTAGAAAAGAGTTTATAGTAGGAATCGAGTTTATCGAGAACTAGAACAGAGATGAAATCATATGATCAAAGCACATAGGGTTTGACTAATCCACGACCCTAGCTGAAATTAGGAATCCATAATGGAGGGATTTGAGTACATGATAATTATGATCAAAAGTCCATATAATTTTCGTGTATATGTTCATTGACATTCATTTCTAATTAGGTAGTCGTGATATGTTATGCTAGGCATCCCTCATGACTTATAGGACTAAGTGTGAAATGAGGATTTCACATTAGGTGAGAAAAAGAGTTTTCTCTATCCCATTGCTAATTAGAACATGAACCTAGTAAGTCACATACCATAAAGCATTCACCAATCATAGATAGAGAATTACATTAATAATTAATTAAATTGTTTAATTAATTTATTAATGATAATTGAATTAAGCTTGTAATTAAATTTACAAAGGCCTTAGCATGTCTTGAAGTTTAATTCATAAAGGATTTATTTCAATTAAGTCATGATTTGTATGTGATACAAATAGTGAGGACTAAATTGAAATAGTTTTGGACTAAATTTAATTGGGCTTAAACATTTGATGGAAGCCTAAACCACATGTGATGTTGTTATTTACAAGTGGGCTTGGTGAACCTCTAAACCCTAACATACATGTGATGTGGGCATAAATCCATATTAGATATGGAAGAGAGAGATTTTAGGGGTTAAAGATTCTCCACTCAATGGCAACTTGTAAATGTCCTTATATGATAAGGATACAATGGACTTTTAACTTACATTAGTGGGTGACAAATATGACTACAAGTCAAATATGCTTCCCACTAATGAAACCATAATCAATTGTTGCTAGAATTGATGAAAAGCTATGAGAAGTCACAAGACTTAGTAGAAAGCTTCAGAATTTTCCACTAACTTTAAGCTACTATTACATGCAAGAGTTGAGAGAGAGTTTAAGAAGGGAAGCTTGAAGAAAGAGTTTTTGAATATTATTCATTCCTTCATCATCCTCTTATTCTCTTCTTGCCTTTGAGAAAGACAAGACTTAGTGATAGTAGAAGCAAGTCTAAAGCAATAAGAACTCTTGATACGTGCTTGGTGAAGATTGGTATGAGTAAGCTAGAGGCTTCACAATTGGGGAGCTAAAAGAAATAGGAGCTAAGGAGAAAGGTATATGACACTTCTATTTTTATTTCTTTCTTGTATGTGTTTTGCACACAATTGAAGAACAATTTGAAAGGGTAATGGACCTACCACAATGGTGGAGCAAAATTTTGAAATGTTTGAAATATTGCCTTACCCACCATGCTTCTGCTCTTGGTGCCACTAATCCCTTCAATTTTAACCATTGGAATCTCCTTATTCTTGTAACAACCTACACCTACTCTAGAAATTTTCGATACAATTTGCTTAACTTAGAACCAATTAAGGCTAAGTGCGAGCTTTATGAAAATTTTTGTGCTATGTGATTAATAAGTTCATGGCATGTTAAATTAATTTTAATATGCATAATATAAGTTATTATTATGAAATAAATGATTTACATGAAGTGCATTTGCATAAAATAAATTATTTAAATAAAATAAATTTTCATGCATAAAGGTAATTTTTAAGCATAAAATAATTTTGAGTATTTTAAAATAATTTAAAAAAATTTTTTTTGGAGGAAATATTACAAAAAATAATAAGAAAAATATTTTTATTTTAATTACTTATAATCAGTCCTAAATTAAAATAAAAAACCCAAATACCTAAAAGCCCACTATCCAAAAATCCTCATAACCTGGCTCATTAAGGGTATTAGTGGAAATTGCCCAAAACTCTACATTTAAATACCTAGTTTTTGGCTAGTCCTAATGTTCCAGTAGCCATCACTCTATTTTTTTGTATTTTGATAGAAAAATTCTCTCTACTGAAATTAAGAAAACACCTTTCAATTTTGCAATTCTTGACCATAATCGTAAGTTTTTCTTCTCTTTCAATTCCTTAACTGATTTCTATGAAATAAATTATGAGAAAATTATTTTGAACTGGTTGGTTATTGATTTTTACAGATTTAATTCAGTTTGGGTAAGTTTTTGAAAAAGAAATCTAATTCTCTACCAAAAACACAATTCTTTCTACGCGATTTCTCAAAAGGTGAATTCCGTAACTCAAAATTGAAATTTTTATGCATAGACCATATCATGGGGGGCTGATTTCTATATCATTGATTTCTAAACTGAAATTTGATGTGTTTTGATGAAAAATATTGGATTAAATTATATTTTTGCATACTGTAATGACTGAAAAGTTTCAGAAAACAAAGGAATTTAAGGTTTTTGTGCTATAACTTAGAAGTTAGAAATTCTATGATTTCTTGTACCTATGGCTGCCAATTTTTATATAGATGGATTCTAATCTAATATTTTTTTTTGTTTGGATGAGAAATAACAATTTAAATCATGTGTTTGCATATCGTTGTAATGAACGGAAAGCGCGAAAACCTATGATTTTCACCCTAAACATTGAAACTTGGAATTTTCATGCATAATTATAATCAATGGCTGTTGATTCATACATGAGGATGTTCTAAACTCATATTTTCTATGATTAAATGAAAAATAATGCTTTAAACCACCAATTTACATATTACTGCAATGACCGGAAAATACCAAAAATAAGAAAACTCATGGTATTGCATCCTAAAACCTAAAGTTTGAATTTTCATGTATGAGACATACCTATTGCTGCCAATTCATGTAGATTAATGTTCTAAAATGATTTTTTTTGTGTTTACATGAAAAATCTTGATCCAAACCATGGTTTTATATATTACTGTAATAGACGAAAAATGCAAAAAGTGAGAAAAATTTAGTTTTTCCTTTAATGGAGCATTTGGCCTACCAGGGGATTTTTATCCCAATGTCTATAATTTTTATGTGATGTATTGTAATGATTATTGACATGTATGAATGGATGATAAATGATTAAATTGCATTTTGGTTGAAGGAATGACTCTAGACAAGCCTAGAGGTAATGTAGTATACTTGAGGTATCTTAATCTTATGTTGTGATTAATATGTGAATGTGATTGGATAATGTGGAAGTAGGTTATATGATGAGTTAATAATGAATTAATGATCATGAATTAATGAAGAGATTGATTGAAAGAATTGGTCATAAAAGATAAGCATGATGCTTGAAAGGTTATTTATTAAGTTGACATATATGAAAGTGGTACGTGTACTAAGATGATTGTTAAAGTGAATTGATATTGAGGTAATGATATTGTGTTAACTTTAGGAAGGTATTGACATTATTGTAATGTGTTTTCATATGGGCCTATAAAGGCTAAGTGTACGAGACTTTTAAGTCAAAATGTTATGTGCAAGTGATGAGTGCACTTATATGTGCAATTCTAAGTGTATGTGAATGTTATATATGCATGGGGTAGTTATAGGATAGGATAACATCATGATTGAATAAATACTAAGTATTGAATTAAATATTATGATAGAGCTTGAAGAGTCTTAGAAGTCTAAGGGCTACGTGAATTAGGAGTAAAGGAACCACAAGGTGAATAAATATTGTATTCATTCTACAAGTGTGAGTAAACACTGTAATCTTGCCTCAAGTGTGAGTAACATTATATTATGTTACAAACATGTGATATCATGTTATGTGAACCATGAGATCATGAAACCCAAGTTCTTCCCATCCTCAAATATGATTAAGTGAATTCTTTGTAAAGCTTGGGTTGCCAAAGGATAATTGGTCCAAAAACCATTTTTGTTTATCCAATGATAATTCATTGTGATTATTACCCTAACTTATATTCTTTCTGGAACTACACTATTTTTATATCTTTTGCTCAAAGTTAAATTGCCATTGTTATTATGATACATGTTTTTGCTGCCTTAAATGATATTGTTATATGTAAATACCATTAGCTCTAGCTATGGTACCTTTAACCCTTTATGTAGAAATCTTTATGCCGATATGGGTAATCATCAGAATCTGTGCACACGGTCTTAACCTGATGGATAGGGATAGTGTATCTACCTCAACTAGAAAGGGGCAGTTCTAGCCGTGGGGCCTGATCAACTTCACGCCTTCTAAATGATAGGAGTTGGAATTTGGTTTAATGTCACCTCTCCTCTAAGTGTTTGAGTGATAGAGTAATAGCCTTCACTCTCTAAGTGTTATAACTGTGATTTTTGCAAACTTGTTAAATTAAACCCTTGCTAAAATGCAACTTGATTCATGAATTGAAAATCATGAACTATGTGTATAAGCTATGAGTTTCCTTTTTAAAGGAATATGTGTTAATATATGTGCTTTATTGTTTACTCATTGAGATCATCTATCTCACTCTTTTTTCCTTGTATGGTTCTAGGTGAGCAAATGTGAGGAGGCAAGGTGATGGCTCAAGCATTCTACTTCACTTGGGGATTCCTTATCAAAGTCATTAATAATACAATGCTATGAAGTATTGTCATTAAATGCTCTGGGAATATTTATTTCTGATGTTTATTTTGAGATGTTATTTATTAAGGTTTTTGAGTGAATCCTGAATATTATTTCCTTATGGATTATATGTGAAGTGTTTAATTATTGTCTTTTGCAATTAAAGGTTTTCATATAACGTTTTAAATGAGTTATTGTATAAGATTTGGTATGATCCTAGGTATGATCTGTATATATGTAAGTGGGTTCTACAGGCGTGGGTGACCTTATATCTCCCTATGTTCTAGGACAGTCATATTTCTAAAGCTGGGATGTGACAATTCTAAAATGTGAACCCCAAAATTTACCCTTTATGTCACTAGAAATATGTGGGGTGTCCTCTGGGTATGTTTGGTATTGCCAAAATTTCTAAAGCAACTTGTAAGGCAATAATTTAAACTTTTTATTCATGTTGCCCAATATTATTTGGCATTGACCTTTTAGTTTGCTTTGCATATCTATACAAGCATCCATTATCCCTAATATCGATCTTCTCAACTCATTTTTCTTATATTGAGCTCCTCACTGGCATCTTCAATACTGAATAGCTTAGCTCACTTCTCTAAAATCAAGCTCATCTTTATCTTAAACAACTCATTTATCTCACTAACTTGCATATCTATTTATTGAGATTTCATCATTGTTAGCGAAGCTAGTCCTCACTATCAAAGTTGCTTTCTAGTAATTGAACACTCATTCTTACTATAAAAACTCATCCTTGCTATCAAAGCTTTGCCTAGTCATTAAAGCTTCTCCTTGCTATCAAAACTTAATCCTTGACAAGTAAAATCTTTAAATTTAAATTTTAAATTTTCACATTTTAAAGGATATCTGCAACACTTGGAATAATAATACAGTGTCTATACATGCATAATAAATAACTTTAGATATTACAAGTAACAATAGTTTAGGGTATTACATTCTTTCCTTCTTAATAAAAAATTATCCTTGAATTTTAGAAATTAATCTATAAGTGCAGCAGGTAAGGATACTTGGCTTGCATTCTTTGCTCAGTTTCCTAAGTTCACTCTTTCCATTGATTGATTCTGCCATAATACTTTAACCATTGGAATCTCCTTATTCTAAAGTGTGAACCCTAAAATTTTTTAAAAAATAACAGTTTAGCCTATGGCAGTGACTCTAAATCTCATGAATCCCACATCAAAAAATGCACAATTCGACTCCAGATCCTTCCACTATATATTAAGACCCATAGTTCAGTTTTTCCACATCCAAACTTGCTTGTTCAGCTTCGATCTCAAAGAAAGCAATATTTTTTGGCTTATTCCAAAAAGGATGAGCTCCCTAGTTTAAAAGTTTTGTTTTGTTTTATTTTTATTTTTGGGTTGCTTTTGCTCCTTCCTCCCTAAAGCAATAATTTTAAGGCTTTTCGTTGCCATTCGAGTTAGCTTCCCTCAATCCTGATCGAGGTAAGTTTCCTGCAATTTGAGGCAAGCTATTGCCTGTCATCCATGGTAAGTCCAACACTGACCAAAACAAGTTTCCATCATCTCAAGGTAAGTTTCTTTTCCTTTTTTCCTTCCTTTCATTTGTTTTATTTTTCCTTCCTTAGGATTCTCTTCTCTCTCTTTAGGCTCTTTGCCTAATTCTTTTCTCCTTTACTCATGACTCTCTTAATTTATTCACTTAAATTAATTAATTAGAATATGAACTAATTAATTCAAATTGGTAACAAATTAGAGTCAATCCAATAAATCAACTCAACTATCAAATCAATCAATCAATCAAAATATGATAAAACGCTAAGTTAAACTAACCCCTTTAGGTGAAGGGAGAACTGCATTGTTTATGATTCCCATTAAAAGGGATACATATGCATGCTTGGTTCAAGTACTAAATCCAACTAAAACTAAGCACTTCTCACCTTATCACCTTCTTCACTTTCCTTTTAAGTTAATTCACTTTATTGTTTGTTATTTGCTTTTATTGGGATTTAGTTTGGGGAATGTATGACTTTCTTAGAATTCATAAGGGATAGAGGAGGTATCCCCTAATTTGGAATTTTATTATAATCTTAATAATTTCTTCCTTTCTTTTTATTTTCTTTTATAATTGCTTTATTTTGAATATATGAATGGAATGATGTGAGGCCTCACCAGAGCACCAGTCCGATCCACTGAAAGGAAATCAAAATGCTCATTTAAGTTTGAACTCATGATAGAACCCTTCGGTTCATATTAGTTGATTTTAAAAATTGATTTAGAGTCGCCTCTTTAATTTTATTTCTTATTTGGGAAAAAGTTAAGGGAAAAACCCACTTAAATGACTCCAAGTTTATCCCACTAGAAAAAGTGCACTAGTCCTTGATTACAAAAAAGGATTTGGGACTAGGTTTTTAGTTTATTTATAAAAAGATTAGTTTGGTAAGTTTAATACAAAATGACATTAAAATAAATTTCATGAACAATTGATAAATGCATGAACAATTATAATATGCATGGTCATTCATTCATTCAACAGTACAATAATCAAGAGAATGGGAAGGTAAAAGGAAAATATTAAATTTACAATAAAAATTCAAAATAAAGGATACTTCCTCTAGCCCTTATGGGTTCTAAGGAAGTCACATATTCCCTAAACTAATCCTGAAATAAAGAAAAAAAGGATAAAGGAAATCCTAACTATGTTGAGACAGTGATGAGAGAAGTTGATTTATTTTAATTAGATTTGTTGCTTAAACCAAGTATGCCTATGTATCCCTTTGAATGAAAATCAAAACCCATGCAATTCTCTCTTTTTACAAAGGAGTTTGTTTAGTCTAGCCTTTTTATTATGTTTCAATTAATTGATAAAAAAAGGGTTGAGTTGATTGATTTTAATTGATTACCAAGTAGAGTTAATTAAATTAATTAAGTCATATTTTAATTAACTAACTTAATGAACCAATAATTAGGCAAGGATCCTTAGAACACAAATCGTAAAGAGGAAAAATAATAAATAAATAAATAAAAGGACAAGAAAAGGGAAAGAAAACTTACCTGAGATGGTAGACAGTGACTTGCTTTAAATGGCAAAAACCTTTTGACTTGATGGGTTAGCTTGAAAAGTTACAACCCAACTTACTTTGCAAAGTAAGGAGCAATAGCAAAGCAAAAATAAAAATAAAAGAAAAACTTTAAACTAGAGAGCTCACTCCTTAATGGATCAAGCTTGTGAAGATGGCTCACTTGATGTAAAGGCTAATAAAGTAAGCCAAGAGCTAAAGAAAATTGAGTGGGAGGACCCCCATATATAGGGGAAAGGCTAGGGGAAAGTTTCATATACTTTTGATGTGGGGTTATGGTAAAAAAGTGAAGAAATCAATTTTTGTCTCACTCATTTCTTGTTCATTTTTTGTGATTCTAGTTGCGTGCGTTATTCAATCTTAGATGATATGAGGATGGTTTAGAGGCCAAAGGGATGGGTCTTGGATTTTAGGGCTTTATTTCCTAGCTTTCAGGGTTATTGGAAATTTTAGCTTTCGGAGGCCTGTTTACCTTTAAGGTCCAAATGCAATATGAAGGTGTAAAATTAAGGGTCCACAATTGCCTCCTCATCAAAATTGACTTGACCTAAAGGAAATTTTGATGATAGTGAACCCAGGGATGAAGGATGGAAAAAACAAAAAACAAAGGCATAACTAAGTTAGCATTTAGATATGTTTAGGTGAAAGGTGTGGTGGATTTTGAGATAAAGGAAGATGGCAAATGGAACCACAATGATGTTTAAGAAATTATTCTAAACATTTATTGGTGAAAAATGCAATGGATGATAGATGGAAAAATGGACGACAGGGATGTCTAGGTGATCATTATTAGACATATATAGGTGAATGGTGGATTTTTAATAAAAGAGGTGAGAAAAAGAACTAGAAGGATGCCAAGATAATTGTTACTAAACATTTATGGGTGAAGTTTTGAAATTTTTTTGATAAAGGTGTAGAAATAGGAACCACAGGGATGCCTAGGTGATCATTACTAAACATTATGGGTGGAATGATCCTAAGGCTATCCTAGGATGGTCTGAAAAGTTTGAAAGAGAAACCTAAGCCTATGTTATGTTGATGATCCTAAGGCTATCCTAGGATGGTCTGATGTTGGAAAGGAAACCTAACCTATGATAGGTTGATGATCCTAAGGCTATCCTAGGATGGTCTGATGTTGGAAAGGAAACCTAACCCTATGCTAGGTTGATGATCCTAAGGCTATCTTATGATGGTTTGATGTTGGAAAGGAAACCTAACCTTATACTAGGTTGATGATCCTAAGGCTATCCTATAATGGTCCGATGTTAGAAAGGAAACCTAACCTTATCTTAGGTTAATGATCTTAAGATTATCTTAGGATGGTTTGATTGTAAAGATGATACCTAATTCAGATTTAAGGTATGGATCCTAAGGCTATCCTAGGATAGGTCTAATGGTGATGGCTCCAGTATCTTAAAATGGGTTTGATGTTAATGGTCCCAGTCTTGATTTAGGAACGCTGATTGGTTATTTATTAGATTGATGATCTACCTTGCTTTGAAATTTTAGTTTTGATGATCCATCTTGTTTCAGATTCTAATTAACAATTTGTTATAGTGTGAAACACATCTACAAAGATTGGATACCTTGAACCTATGAAGGGTGTGAGGTCTTGCTCGAACACCGATATGATCCACTAAAGGGAATCGAAATGCTCATTTGGGAAAGAACTCACGAGGAAGCCCTCGGGCTTATCTTTGATAGATTTGGAAATTATTTTTAGGAGTCGCCACCTTAATTTATTTTTATTCGGGAAAATATAAGGAAAAAACCCATTGACTCCAATTATAACCCAAAAGAAAAAGGATCACTAGCCTTGAAACCAAAGAGGATTTGGAGACTAGGTTTTTAGTTTATTTTAACAAAATAAGTTTGGCCAATTAATATAAGAGTGACTTAAAATATATTTCATAAAAAACTAAAATGCATGAATAATTTATAATATGCATGATCATTAATTCCACATATCCAATAATAAATACAAGTAATAGTCCAAAAGAAAGTTAACATTATAAATAAAATCTCAAACATAGGGATTAGTTTAGCCTAGCCACTTTATCATGTTTTGATTGATTGATTAAAAGAGGGTTGAGTTAATTAATTAATTTGATTGATTACTAAGTTGATTAGCTAGCAAACTAAATGAATCAAGTTAATTAATTAATTAAAAGAGGTAAGGAATTTTAGACAACAGAAAATTAAAGGAAAAGGGAACTTACCTCTAACGGTGGGCAGTGGTTGGCTTTGGATGGCAAGGCGGCAGCTAGCCTCGGACGATGAGCGGTGGCTGGTGTTGGATGGCGAACAGTGGCTAGCTTTGGATGGCAGCTAGCCTTGGATGGTGGGAGGCAAATTACCTCGGATGGCAGTTGGTGACTAGCCTTGGGCGGTAGACATGAGCTTTGGGCAAGAGACTTGCCTCGAACAGGCGGGCAGAAAGCCATAAACTAGTCAGGTATGAATCACGGAGAAACCCCTTAACTTGCTTTGCAAAGCAAGGAGCAAATGCAAAGTGTTTTGCTTGAATTTATTGCTTTTCAAGCTTTAGAAGTTGGTGTTTTGAAGTGTGGGGAGGCCCTCTATATATAGGAGGAGGTTTGAAGCATAGAGGTTGAAATTTCTAATATGGGAGCAGGAACACACTGTTATTGCTGCATAAGCCTTTGTGGCACTACAGAGGTCTCTGCTACAGTGATGCAGAGGTCTTTGCAGCACCGTAAAAGGCTCTACGGCAATGCCACAAAACTGTGCGATAACTTGCTCTGATTGGGCTGTTCTGCCCATTTTCGTCTGTTTTCACTTGTTTCTCATCCATTTTCCATGATTCCAATTGTGTTGCACTCGTTACTAAGTCCCAAATGATTTGATTATGATTTAAGAGCCTTGATTGATTCCTTTCTCAACTGAATGGTCTATAATTTTGAGAGGTGTAGAATTAAGAGTTCATAGTTGCCCCCTCATCATGATTGCTTTGTCTGATAGGTAGTTCTGATGAGTGTGAACTTTAGAATGAAGAGGATGCCCCTAGCATATTTAGGAGTGGCAGGAAGTTCTGATGAGTGTGAACTTTAGAATGAAGAGGATGCCCTGATATATTTGGGAGCAGCAGGAAGTTTTGATGAGTGTGAACTTTAGAATAAAGAGGATGGTATATTTAGGAGCGGCAAAAAGTTCTGATTAGTATGAACTTTAGAATGAAGAGGATGCCTTTGGTATATTTAGGAGTGGCAGGAAGTTTTGATTAGTATAAACTTTAGAATGAAGAGGATGCCCCTGATATATTTAGGAGCTGCAGGAAGAAAACAATAGTTCCTATTTGGTAGGAATCGATGAAGTGGTGGTGATGACGACCCTGTCTAGTAGGAATCAATGAAGTGGTGGTGATGATGACCCTGTATAGTAGGAATTGATGAAATGGTGGTGATGACGACCTTGTCTAGTAGGAATCAATGAAGTGATGGTCCTGTTTGCTAGGAATGATGATGATGATCCTGCCTAGTAGGATTGAAGGTGACGATCTTGTTTGGTAGGAATCGATGAAGTGGTGATCTTGTCTGGTAGGAATGATGATGACGATCTTGTCTTTCTTTGAGAGTTTTGACAATTTGTGTTAATTTACGATCCTGTTCAATGCAAAAAATGCTAGATAATTATGTAATGATATGATACCTTGAACTAGTGAAAGGTTAGTTCTGGTAAAAAAGTGTTGATCTTTAGGAGAAATATGCCCCCATTTCAGAAAGGTGAATATTTGGAAGGGATGTGCCCCACTTTAGAATGATAAAGGAAAGTGGTTTGGTCATTTGGTTTTTGGTTGATTAGCTAGCTTAGAGATGAAGATGGGCATGTCAGGTATGAGATTGGTTGGTTAATGGCTATCAGTTTGGCCTAGGAAGAAGCAACGTGTGGTCTTGGAAACGATCGGGCTGTTTAGTTTAGATAGGTCTAACTTTGGTTTGAAGTAGAATTAGAGAGCTAGATTAGGAAGGTCAGGTTTTTTGGAGATGATTAGATTGGAAGGTTTGGGGAAGGTTAGCTTGTGGGACTTGTCCTCAAAGGAGTTCATGTGGAAGGCTTAGTCAAGTATGGTATTTCAGCATGGTCAGGTTATAACCATTAGAGAGCTCATTTGGAAGGCTCGGTCAAGTTCTGCCTTTAGCTTGGTTAGGTTTGGCTTAAAGGACAGGTCAGGCTAGGAAATTAGTTGGGGAAGGTTTGGTCAAATTTGGCTTTGGAGGAGATTATGGTTTTTTTTGAATGGTGAAAGCTAGGCTTAGGCATCTTGGTTTGGGCTTCATGGTGAAAGCTAGGTTTAGGCTTCATGGTTAAGACTTTTGGGGAGTGGTTTTATAGTGAAGGCTTTTGGGCTTGGGCTTTATGGTGAAGGCTTTTTGGTTTGGGCTTCATGGTGAAAGCTAGGCTTGGGCTTCATGGTGAAAGCTAGGCTTGGGCTTCATGGTGAAGGCTTAAAGGCTTTGGTTAAGTGTGCTTTGGACCTTTTTGAAGGCTTCATCTTAGGTATAGTGTTAAAGGTTTTGGTTGCAGGCTTCATGTATAAGGGTATGCCTTTTGACATGGATGCATTAGATTTCCTTGCCCATCATATGGTTGGCAGGCTTTGACTCAATTGGACTTTATGGGTGATGTGATTTGCCAAGGAGGCTTGGTCTTTTCAAGGATGATGAGGTTTTGCCAATGAGTCATAGGATGACTTGAGTGGTTTGAGCCCTTCTTAAGCTTTGCAAGATATGACTTGATTTTGGTTATGCTAGAGAAAGCTGGCTTTAAAGATGATGAGTCTTGAAAGACTTAGGATTTTTGGTTTTGCCCATGGGCTTGGCCCTTAGAAGATGATGAGACTTTGCCAAGGAAATGGTGGTACGAGGCTTGAACTTGAAAAGATGGAATGGTACATTTTGAAGTTAGGGAATGGTTCAAAGGAGGGTTGGAAATTTTGAAAAGGATCAGGGAGGTTATATGATTTTGCTACCTGTAGCATGATTTATGTAAAAGAACAAGCCAAGCTAACCTTATTGTTTTAAGATTGAAGAGACATTTAGAGTGACAATTTATTGGTTTAAATGTAGACGATAGACTGGATGAAAGGAAGTGCCCTAAGGAGCAGCTGAAGGACTGATGAAAAGACAGCTTTAGGATTTTGCTCCCAATAAGAGATAAGAACATGATAGACTAGCAATGTGAGAGATGGTGCCTAAGCTTTTTTAACTAAATGATGAGATGGATTAACATTAGATGATGACGACCTAGAAAGACATGTCCCTACTGTGAGATAAGGGCGTAGAAGACAATATCACTTTAGAGAATGAGCAAGCTAGTAAAGAAGGATGAATTTGAAGACATGAGATGAGATGGATTGAGTATAGATGATTTGACAAACTTTGAATGATATGAAGGAAGATGACTAGGATGAGCTTTTTCTCCCTCTCTCTCTCTCTCTCTCTCTTTTTTTTTTTTTCCTTTTGTTCTAACTTTTGCCTAAGCTGCCCTTTTCAGGTTTTCAACTTAGCAAGATTAGATTTATGAAGTTTGGGAGAAAACATTCCATCATGATTTGTTGCTTTTCTTCACTTTGAGGGGCTTTATCATTTGAATTTTGGATTTGAAGAACTTGTGCCTCTTATTAAGGTGTATCATTTGATTTTGTGCTTCAATTATTTGATGAGAGGTCTATTTCTTGACCTTCTTTGGTTAAAAGTTGGCAAAGCAATTATTGATGGCACCTCAATTGTGGTGGATTTAATTGATGTTCATTACTCTTTTTCTCCCTTTTCTCTTTTTTTTTTGGTTTCTTTTTCTCTCCTTTTTCTTTTTCTTCTTTTTTTTTTCAAAGCTCATCCATGTTCAGACAAGTGCATAAATAATTAAAAAGATGTGAATGTTTTATTACAATAAAAAATTTTATTACAAGATAACAAAAAAAGGAAATCGACATGATTGACGAAAAATAAAAGAAAATAAGATGACAAACTCAGACTCAAATTTAGACTCAAACTTTAGGATTTAGACTCAGACTCAAACTTAAACTCAGACTTAGAGATTTAGACTCAGACTTGGAATTCAATTTCAGTACTCAAATTAGCTAAACTTGAACTCTTCTATGTCATCCCACATGGGGCTGAGGTAAGGTAGGGTTGAATTAGGTTCGGGTTCTTCATCACTATTCAGGTCGGTGGTGAGGAATTTAGGTTGAAATGATGCACTTTGGATGCAATCTTGAACCTTTGATGTGGTTGTAATCAAAGCCTTATAAGTGGGTAGGTATTGGGTTAACAAGTAGGCTTGGTAAGCTAGAAGTAGATTCTTGATAAGGATGTCCACTAATTCTTGCTCTATTGATCTATTTACCATTTGAGCAGCTTTAGCTCTCCACCTTGTAAGGAATATGGAGAAAGACTCCTTTGGCAGTTGCTTGGTAGTTTCCAAATCATGCCTAGTGACATCTGCTTCACTATTATAATGATATTATTTGACAAAGGCATAGTAGATATCATCCCATGTCCTTTTCTTATTCTTGTCTAGTGAAAGGAACCATCTCCTAGTAACACCAGTTAGTGATTGTTGGAATAGTTGAGCAAGGAGCTCAACGCTAACTCCCAAAGGTTTCATTGCCCCCATATATATCTTTAGATAGGTCTTAGGGTAAGTGGTTCCATCAAATCTCTGTAGTTCAAGCATTTTGAATTTAGGTGGAAGCTTGGCATTTGGGAATAAGGTTAAACTGTCCACATCAATTGGATCATTGCGGTGCTTTAGGGATTTGATGGTTCTTTCCATGGCTTCAAGTTTCTCCATAAGCAATCTAGTGTTTGGATAAGAGAAAACTTCCCCACCTTGGTCTATATATGAATTGGTTTGGCTAGGATTGGTCTAGTTCAAGATAAGGTTTGGGTTAGAATGGCTAAAGGTGGCCTGGTTAATCATAGCTTAAACTTCCTCAATGATGAATTGCCTTTGTTCCTCAAATTGGGCTTGCTGAGTAGCTAGGATAGCTTGGAAATGTTCTTCTTGCTTCTTAAGGACTCTAGTCATAAGTGTGGTCAAGGAAGCCATATCAAGTGGGTGGGCCATTAGTACCTTCAAACCAAAGCAATAAGGTAAGTGATGGGTATGGAATAGAAGAGGTGATAAAGGTATAGGCATATAGATCCTAAGAGAAAAGGCTTCCTTCTTGTGTCATAGGCCAACCATTTTTTGGGCTTAAGGCATGATGGGGCAGATGTTTTGGGCTTAAGGTAGTAGACTAAACCAAGGATATTGGGTTTAAGGTAGTGTGTTGGGCAAAAGTTATTGAGCTTAAGGGTAACAAACTAGTTTTGAAATGTGATGGGACATAGGTGTTGGGCTTAAGGATATTGTGTAGGGTCAAAGGTATTGAGCTTAGGGTAGTATGTTGGGCCAAAAGTATTAGGCTTAGGGTAGTATCTTGATGATTTGGGGTATATGCTATAAGCATCTATCAATATCGGGGTAATGGATTGGTTTTGAAAGTAATGGGCCAAGGATATTAGGCGACGGTGTCTTGTGGCTAGGTTGGCAAGGTGTGGGTAAGAGGAAGGTAGAGATGTTTTTAGGTTACAATTTAGGGTGAAGACATTTTAGGTAAGATTAATGTAACTGTGTTTAAAGTTAGAGGTGTTTGAGGTTAAGGCTAGGGAAATAAGGTTTTAGGTTTAGGGCTAGGGTATTGGTGTTTAAGTTAAAGGCTAAGGTAACGGGGTAAGGTTTTAGGGTTAGGGTATTGGTGTTTAGGTTAAAGGCTAAGGTAAAGGGGTAAGGTTTAGGGTTAGGGTATTGGTGCTTAGGTTAAAGGCTAAGGTAAAGGGGTAAGGTTTAGGGTTAGGGTATTTGTGTTTAGTTTAAAGGTTATGGAAAAAGGGGTAAGGTTTAGGGTTAGGGTATTGGTGTTTAGGTTAAAGGCTAAGGTAAAGGGGTAAGGTTTAGGGTGATGGCTTAAGATTTGTGAGGGCAAAGGTGAAAGAGATAGAGTGAGAGTGTTTATGGGGAAGGTATTTGAATGGAGATAAGAATGTTTGACCCTTCTTCGGTTCAAGGTTTGACCTAGACTTGAGATGAATGCATGTTTAGTTATAGAGTATGATTGCCTGATACGCATGAGGAAAACATTTCATGAGAATACAAAGATGCAAGGTTTTAATTATGGTACATACAATGCAAGGCTAGGATCTAAGTTCATTACATGAAAAGGTAAGGGTGGCTCGATATGGGTACCCATCACACTAGAGCAGCGATATACCTAACCACATGTAAGTCAAAGAGCCTCATATGGGTCCAACAGTACATGCATACTCATTACACCTTTGAAAGAATCAAAGGATTCCTCACGGGGTGGATGATTTCACTATCGGAGAATAGACCCAAGGAGGGTTACTCACTTGATGCTACTCACTATCCATTATTTTCCTATAACTAGGTTGGATGGCAAAGAGCCTATACAAGTGATGCATGTAAAGTCACAATCATATTAAAAGGCCAAACTCTTTTTAAACCAATTAGTATTCCACTTATTTTTTCCTTTTATTAAAAGAAAGTTAGTCCCCAGTGGAGTCGCCAACTGTGAGGCCTCACCCGAGCACCGGTCTGATGCGCTAAAGGGAATCGAAATGCTTACTTGGGAAAGAACTCACGAGGAAGCCCTTAAACTTATCTTTGATAGATTTGAAAATTGTTTTTACAAGTTGCCACCTTAATTTATTTCCATTTGGAAAAATATAAGGAAAAAACCCATTTGACTCCAATTATAACTCGAAAGAAAATGGATCACTAGCCTCGAAACCAAAGAGGATTTAGGGACTAGGTTTTCAGTTTATTTAAACAAAATAAGCTTGGCCAATTAATATAAGAGTGACTTAAAATATATTTCATGAACAAACTAAAATGCATGAATAATTTATAATATGCATGATCATTGATTCCACATATCCAATAATAAATGCAAGTAATAGTCCAAAAGAAAGTTAGCATTACAAATAAAATCCCAAACATAGGGGATACCTCCTTTAGCCCTTATGGGTTCTAGGGAAGTCACACATTCTCCAAACTAATCCTAATAATAAAGCAAAGAAAGAAGCACAAAAGTAAGTGAAGAAGGTGAGAGAGGGATAGTTGATTAATTTTAATTGGATTCGATGCCTGAACCAAGCATGCCTACGTATCCCTTTGAATGAGAATCAGAATCCACGCAGTTCTCCCTTCTTGCAAAGGGATTAGTTTAGCTAGCCATTTTATCATGTTTTCATTGATTGATTAAAAGAGGGTTGACTTAATTAATTAATTTGATTGATTTCCAAGTTGATTAGCTAGAAACCTAGATGAATTAATTTAATTAACTAACTAAAAGAGGTAAGGAAATTTAGAAAATAGAAAATTAAAGGAAAAGGGAACTTACCTCAGACGGTGGGCAGTGGCTAGCTTTGAACGCAGGCGGTGACTGGCCTCGGATGGTGGGCGGTGGTTGGCATTGGGTGGCAGGTGTGAACCCTCAAATTTGCACCTTTATGATTCGGCTATAGTTTGACACTTACTAAGAATAGTGTGCTACGTATATGGCGATCCCACTAGCCGGTTAGCAGGCAGGGGTCAAGGGGGCAGCGCCCCATTGAAAAATAAATTTCCTAAATCTTTCACCTTTTGTCGACTGCTTTTCAGTAACAAACCCATAGAATCAAACTGGGCCCAAATTAGATCTGAAACAGACAGAAATAGCCAAAACTATGCGAAATTAGGTTAAACCAATGGTTCTGCGGTGTGTCGCCGCATTGTGCGGCACGCCCACCGTGCTGGCAATAGAGCGACACTCCTAGAGTGCCGGCGGCATGGGTCAGCTGGTGCATTGCCAGTGCTACCGCTAGCATCTAGCAGCACCCCTTCTCCAGCTCTATAAATTGAGCTGCTTTCCAGCTCATTTGGTGGGGGGAATTCCAATGCTAAAACTCTCCTATATTGCTCTACTAATTGTGCTAAAATTCTGTTTGAAATTTGATACTAAAATCTATCATTTCAAATTCTTTTAATTTGTATTTATTACACTACTTTGCTAATCTTTCGCTATTTAAGGTTCAACTTGAGGATCCTAAACCCAAAGTGCAGCTTAGATATGGAGTTAAGCTCGCCCTGTTCATCTGAAAATCAAGGAAAGCAAAGGTATAATTCCTTTTGTCCATTTTCAAAATTCTAAATTCAGATTTAGAATTCTCTTTAGGTCTAAAATAGAAAGGATCTAAAATTTATTAATTTAAGAATCAGAATTAAATTAATAAACAAACCAATACTTCTTTCTAGAACTCCTCCTTCACAAGAAGGAAGAATAGCGTGGGGTTTGATTCCTATTCAATAGGATATGCAGGCTACAATTCTGAAAAGGCATCAACTCCAAAATCTTTTTATTAACATTTTTCCCTTTTACTTTGATTTATTTATATTAATACTTTATTTCTGATTCCATGTTAACTTAGTTGAGAAATGTGTGCTTTTTCTAGCACCCACAAGGGCTAGAGGAAATATCCTCTTATTTTATTCGTTTTGATCTTGTAATAATTAAGTAGGATTTATTTTTGCTTATTTATCTATAATTGTCATTCCATCTTATCATATATATCTATTTCATGCATCATTATACGCTTGTTCATGCATACACGAAAATTCCTTTTTTTAGGAGTTATTTTGCACTTTTTAGCCAAACTAAAGAAAATTATATCTTGTCAATTGTGTAATTACCAACACCTAATCTCGAGCCCTCTTTGGTCACTCACGGATTAGTGAATTTTCCATTGGGATAAATCAAATATTTTGTGGAGTCAATCATGTTGGGTTTTCTTTAATTTTCCAATTAAAATAATTAAATTAAAGTGGCGACTCACTTTCACAACTTCAAAATCACAAAAATCAATTTTCTGAACTCACAGCGAGTTCCAATCGTGAAGTTTCTCCTAAAGAGCATTTTGATTCCTCGGTGGATCAGACCGGTGCTCAGGCGAGGCCTCACAGTTGGCGACTTCACTAGAGACTTAAAATCTTTTTCGAATAAAAGATAAAGTGGATTACTTTTGGTAAAATATCGAGTTTGGCTTTAAATGCGAAATAACTCTGTCATGCATCACTGTATCATACTCCTGGTCCACAAAAACCTAGCTTCTAGGAAAACAAAGGATAGAAAGTAATATCGAGTGGGCAACCTTCCTTAGGTCTGCTTGTTGATAGTGAAATCATCTAGCCCATGACGTATCCTCTAATCCTTTTAGAGCTGTAATGAGTATGCACATACCATTTGACCCACGCGAGGCTCCTTGTCTCACATATGGTTAGGTATATCGCATCTCTAGTGTGATGGGTTCCCTTTAAACCACCCTAACCCTTTCATGTAATGACTCATAAAACTTTCCTTTAGGATTGTATGTACCATAATACTGAATTGGTATGTCATTATTGTGAAACCTTTTCATTCATGTATACATACATCATAGCTTGAACATTGTGAAGAGTCAAAAACCTATCCAAACATCATTAGACCCAAAGCCTATGGTTCTCCTAAACCCATGGTCAAAACCCAAAGCCAATGGTCCATCTAAGCCCATGATCAACACCTAAAACCCAAAACTCATGGTTCAACTAAACCCATGATTCACCTAAACCCATGGTCAAAACCCAAAGCCTATGGTCCATCCAAACCCATGGTCAACACCCAAAGCTCATGACCCATGGCTCACCTAAACCCATGGTCAAAACCCACAGCCCATGGTCCACCTAAACCCATGGTCAAAACCCAAAGCCTATGGTCCATCTAAACCCATGGTCAACACCCAAAACCCAAAACCCATGGTCCGCTTAAACCCATGGTCAAAACCCAAAGCCTATGGTCCACCTAAATCTATAGTCAAAACCTAAAGCTCACGGTCCACCTAAACCCATGGTCAACACCCAAAGCCTATGGTCCATCTAAACCCATGATCAAAATCCAAAACTCATGGTCCACCTAAACCTATGATCAAAACCCAAAACTCATGGTTCACCTAAACCCATAATCCAGTCCTATCTAAAGCCATGTCAAACTCATGGTAAAAATAAACTTGTCTACCCTCATCCTTTTTCATAATCCAAGCTAAACACTAACCTAGCCTAAGCTAAACATTGACATAGCTTCATCTTTCATAATTCTTACCAAAGCTAAACACAAACCTAGCTTTCATCTTTCACAACTCTTACCCAAGCTAAACACTAATCTAGCTTTCATCTTTTATAGTCCTTATCCAAGCCAAACACTGATATAGCATTATCTTCGACCATCCTTACCAAAGCTAAATACTGACTTAGCATCACTCTTATCCTTATCCAAACTAAATGTTAACTAGGTTTCATCTCTTACATCACTATCCAAACCCATGGCCCATCTAAGCCCATAATCTAGTCTAACCTATTATCCAATTGTCACCAAGCCCATGGTCCACCCAACATCCAAATCCATGGTACATCCATACCCAATCACAAAACCCATGATCACGCTATCCTTAAGCCAATGGTAAACTATTCACAATCATAATCCCAATCACCTAAAGCTAAATTCTAATATAGCCATTCAAAGCTAAAATATGACCTAGCCACCCCAAGCTAAACTCTGACCTAGCCACTCAAAGCTAAAATTTGATCTAGCCACCCAAAGCTAAAATCTGACCTAGCTCCCTTAGCTAAATACATACCTAGCTAACATCATACACCTCTGCCTCATCTTTACCCATACACCGTCAACCTAACCATAAGACACTGTCACCCATTGTCATTAAACCTAAGATCCTTTGGTTTGTCACACCTCCCCATAACCCTTTTTTCCAAAGCTTGATTCTAACCTAGTTCCTGTTCCCTTTCAAAGAGGTTGACAAAATGTCTGCTGCCGGAGATGAAGTCACTGCTACCAGAGCTGATGAAATCTTTAACGAGCTTCTTGTTAAGCTCTCTAAATAAGAGACCCTGATGAAGAGGCAAGATGCCTATTTTCAAGACTTGCTCAAAGCCCAAAGGAGGGCCATTATGGAACATGTCCACAGCTTGATGGAATAGACCTTGTTGGTCCAAAGCTCAACTGACCTAAAACTACTCAAATCTGACCCAAGACCCACTCTTTATCCTATGTCTAGATCCACTTCCAAAGCTGACTCCAGAGACAAAGAGCCTCCAAACACTGACACCATTCCACTACCACCTGAATTCCACCTTTCCAACTCATGACAATTCAACCACCAAATTTTACCCCTACTCTCACTTCCCGACCCACAGATCCTTTCCAAGGGAAGGAAGTCAACCCTAAAATGAAAGCCTTTATGGAAAAAGTGAAGCACATGGAAAAAATGCTAAAAAGTCTGAAAAAGAAAGAGGACCTAGTTATACAGGCTCCCTGAGCTTATTTCCCGATGCAAGAGTTCCACCAAAGTTTAAGATGCCGAATTTGGATAGATTTGGTTATACTACTTGCCCCAAGATCCATTTAAAAATGTATGTGGGGGCAAAACATCCCTTTGGTATCAATAATGAGCTCCTTACTCAACTTTTTTAGCAAACTCTTACTGATCCTACCCTACGATGGTTTATTAACTTAGATGATACCTAAAAACAGACTTGAAAGGACATTTGCAAGGCATTTATCGAATAGTACCACTACAATATTGAAGTGGACATTACAAGAAGGGATTTAGAAACCATAAAGCAACTTCTAGATGAGTCCTTTTCCATGTTCCTTACAAGGTGGAGGGCTAAAGCTGCTCAAATGGTAAATAGGCCAACCGAGCAAGAACAAGTAGATATCATTATCAAGAATCTACTTCCCACCTATAAAGCCCATTTGTTAACACAATACCTACCCACCTTCAGAGCTTTGGTTGCAACTATATCAAAAGTTGAAGATTGCATCCAAAGTACATCATTTCAAGCTGAATTCCCCACCACCAACCTGAGCAGTGATGAGGAATCTAGTTCTAACTCAACCTCACCTTACCTTAGCCTTAGAAGGCATGTTATGGAGTAGTTCAAGTTCAGCTAATCTAACCTGTCTGCGATTGAATTCTAGGTCTAAACCTGAGTCCAAGTCTCAAATCTCAAAAGTCTGAGTCTAAATCTGAGTCAGAGTCTGTCGTCTTATTTTTCTTTATTCTCGTCGACCATAGCGGTTCCTTTTGTCATCTTGCAATAAAGTTTCCTTTATAGTAATGCATATACATTTTCTTTTCATCTTCGTTATTTAGTCCAGCATGGATGAGCCATAAAAAAAAAAAAAAAAAAAGAGTGAGAGAGAGAGAGAACAAAATAAAAAACAAAAAAAAAAGAGAAAAAGAAAAAGAGGAAAAAAGAGATGAATGAACAATAAATTGAACCCACCACAATTAGCATAAATCAAAATTTGAGGTGCTCACAAATCATCTATCGCTTCATTGTCAAATCTAGAATTTAAAGGCCAGAGTCCCTCAAAGCAGCAGCCCAAATCATGGTGGAATATTTTCTCTTAAATACAAGCTCGCTAAGCTGAAAACCCAAAAACGGCAGCTTAGGCAAAAGTTAGAGCTGAGAAAGAGAGAGAGAGAGAGAAAGCTCATCTAAGTCATCTTCCCTCATGTCTAAAGTTGTCAAATCATCTTCAATCAATTTGTCATCCTTCTTAACTAGAGGTTTATTCTCTAAGGATATACAATCTTCTATGCTCTTATCCTACAATGGGGGCATGTCTTCCCAAGAATGTCATCATCTATTGTCAATCCATCCCCTTGCTTAGCTCAAAGAGCTAAGGCACAATCTCTCATACATATCTCCAATCTATCACATCCTTACCTCTCATTTGGAAGCATGATTCCTAATTTATCTTTTTCCACTAGCCCTTTAGCCATTCCTAAGGGCTCTTTATTTCAATTAGTGTAATTTTCAATTAAGTGTCACTCCAAGAGTCTCTTTAATCTTAAATAACAAGAAAAGCTTGACTTGCTCTTTTCCATGATTCATGCTACAAAAAGCAAAGCCATACAACCTCCATGATTCTTTTCAGAAGTTTCAGCCTACCTTCAAACCATTCTCAAATTTTATGAAATCATATGGTTCCATCCTAAGCCTCATTGGCAAATCATACCACCCATTCCTTGGCATAATCTCAAAATGAGTAGAACCAAAATTCCTAAGTTTGTCAGGGCTTATCATCTTTAAATCTAGTTTCCTTAGCAAAACCAGAAGTCAAGGCATATCTCCCAAAAAGCCTTCATCAAGAAGCCTAAACCAAAAGCCTTCATCAAGAAGCCCCAAATCTAGAAGCCTTCATGAAGAAGCCCAAATCCATAAGCCTTCATTAAGCCCAGATCCAAAAGCCTTTGCGATGAAGCCCAGATCCAAAAGCCTTCATTAAGAAGCCCAAATCCAAAAGCCTTCATCAAGAAGCTCAAATCCAGAGGTTTCAACCTACCTACAAACCAAGAAGCCTTCGTTAAAAGGCACATGACCCAAAAAGCTTTCACCATGAAGCCCAAATCCAAAAGCGTTCACTATGAAGCCTAGATCCAAAAGCCTTCACCATGAAGCCTAAGACCAACAACCTTCATCATAAAGCCTAAACGAAGAAGCTTTCACTATGAAGTCCACTCCCAAAAGGCCTTCATTTATGAAGCCCATGATCTCCTTTAAGGCAAAATCATACTAAGCCTTTCAAATGAATTTCCTAACTAGACATACCCCTTAGCCAAGACCTTTCCCTACAAGGCCTAATCTTCAATTGTAACTTTTCATGGGTAAATTGAGTCGAGCCACCTATGCTGACATTCCCACACCCCTCGTCTTTCAGAGACATAACCTTCTCTAAATCTAACACCAAAGCTGAATAGATAGCTTTGATCCCAATCCTTCTAACACCAAAGCCAAATAGATAGCTTTGATCCCAATCCTTCTAATTCTAAAGCCAAACAAATAGCTTTGATCCTAACTTTCCTAACCAATAAGGTTGAATAGATAAGCTTTGACTATAATCCTCCCAACCACCAAAGTCGAATAGATAATTTTGATCCCAATCTTCCAAAACATCAAAGCCAAACAAATAACTTTGATCATAGTCTCCCCAATAGTAGGGCCGAACAGGTGGCATTGCTAAACTAATTTGAATCCCCTAGGTGGACCAAATCTCTAAATCTTAAAGTCTAGGCAGAACAGATAGCCTTGATTAAAATTCACCAAATCATCTTTACCTCTAACAATTAGGCTAGACATATAGCCTTAATTGAAGATCACAATGACCATTCTCACATCCAATGCCAAGCTCAAACCAATAGCCATTGACAAAACCTCATTTATCTTATGGGCCCTCTCCCAAAAGGTTCATATCTTTATACCATGTTTGTCCTTCTTCATAAGGTTTAGTTTGCACAAAGCATGAATGTCCTAATGTGTAACAACCCACACCCACCCTAGGAATTTTCGTGATAAATTGTTTGAATTAGAATCTATAAGGTTAAGTGTGTGCTTGTGTGAAAATTTGTGATCTAGGTGATTGATGAGTATGTGGCATATTAAATTAATTTTAATATGCATAATATGTGTTGCTATTGTGAAATAAATGATTTACATGAAGTGCATTTGCATAAAAGAATTTATTTTAAATAAAATGAATTTTCATGCATAAAACAATTTTTAAGCATAAAATAATTTTATGGGTATTTTTAAAATATTTTTAAATAAATATTTTTGAGGGAAATATTCCAGAATTAAAAAGAAAAATATTATTTTTTATTTTAAATCCATTCAGCTGAAATTTTTAAAGAAAAAGCCCAAATACCCAAAAGCCCACTACACAAAAATGCTCCTAACCTATTTCATTAAGGGTAAAAGTGGAAATTCCACTCCAACCCTAATATATATTCTAATTTTTGGCCAAACAAGGGTTTCCAGCAGCCATTCCCTTATTCTTTCTGTATTCTGGCAGAAAAACCTCTCAAAATAATTCTCTCTACCGAAATATCGAAAACACTTTACCGTTTCGCAATTTCGTGACCGTAATCATAAGTTTTTATTCTCTTTCGATTTCTAAACTGTTTTCTATGAAATAAATTATGGAAAAATTATTTTGAACTGTTTGATTATTGATTTCTATAGATTCAATTCTATTTGAGTGAATTTTTGGGAGAGAAAATTTATTTTCTACCGAAAACACGATTCTTTCCGCAAGATTTCTTCAAAGGTGAATTCTATAACTTAAAATCACAATTTTATTGCATAAACATCATAAGGAGGGGGGGGGGGGGGAGTGATTAGTACTTGTTTGTATTCTAAACTGATTTTTGATTTGTTTTGATGAAAAATATTACATGAAATAATATTTCTGCATATTTCTGTGATGACCGAAAAGTTTCAAAAAACAAAGGAACTCAAGGTTTTCGTGTTAGGACTTGGAAATTAGAAAATTTTATTCTTTCATGAATACATGGCTGCTGATTTGTGTGAATTGGTGTTCTAGTGTGATATTTGTTTTGTTTAGATGAAAAATAATGACTTGAATCATGTGTCTATTTATCGCTGAAATAAACGAAATGTACGGAAAGCGCGAAAACTCATGATTTTTCACCTAAGTCTTTGAACTTGGAATTTTTTTTGTATAAACCTTACCTATGGCTATCGATTCATAAAGGAATGTGTTCTAAACTGATATTTTCAATGATTAAATGAAAAATAATGGTTTAAACAACTTGTTTGCATATTTCTGAAGTGACTGGAAAAAACCGAAAACAAGGAAACTTATGGTTTTATGCACCATAATGCAAAAGATTGAGTTTTTCTATATTACTAACACCAATAGTGGCTAATTCTTATGGATTTAAGTTCTAAAATGATTTTTGTTATGTTTACATGAAAAATCTTGGTTCAAACCATATTTTTACATATTTCTGAAATAGACGGAAAGCACGAAAAGAAGAAGAATTTGGTTTTCACCTTAATGATGCATTCGGCCTACATGAACAATTGTGTCCAAATGTTTATAAATTTATGTGATGTGTCTTGGTGATTGTTGACATGTATGTATGTATAATGGATGATGAAATTGCATGTTAGTTGAAGGTATGATCCTAGATAAGCTTAAATGTATTATAGTATACTTAGGGTATACTTAAGGTATCTCAACCTTGTATTGTGATTAGAATGCAAATGTGATTAAGGAAATTGGAACTAGGAGTTATGATGAATTGATGATGAACATATGATTATGAGTTAATGAAGTAAAAGGGATCATAAGAGTTAAGCATGATGTTTGAAGGATTAATTGTTAAGTTGACATGTATGGAAGTGTAAAGTGAACTAAGATAATTGATAAGTGAATTGATATTGAGGGAATGATATTGTGATGACCTTAAAAGGGTATTGATATGATTGCAATGTGTTTTCATGTGAGCCTATAAGGCCTAAGTATGCAAGACTTTTAAGTCAATGTGATATGTACAAGTGATGAGTACACCTATGAGTGAACTTTAATGTGTATGCAATATGTGTATGGGTAGTTATGGGATAGGAACATCATGAGTAAATAAATACTAAGTGTTAAATCAAATATTATGTTAGAGTTTGAGGAGCTTTAGAAGTGCAAAAAGGACTACGTGTACTAGGAGCAAAGGGACCCTAAGGTGAGTAAACATCGTATTCATTCTTTAAGTGTGAGTAAACGCCATGATCATGTTATAAGTGTGAACAACATTATGTTATGTTATAAGAATGTGATATATTGTTATGTAAGCCCTTGTGATCTTTGAAACCCAAGTTCTTTTTATTCTAAAATATTATTATATGAATTCTTTGACAAGCTTGGGTTGCCAAAGGACATTTGGTCCAAAACCATTTTGACTAACCAGTGATAATATCTTTATGGTTATTACCCCAATGTATATCCTTTCTGGAACTACACTATCATTATATCTTTTGTTTAAAAGTCAAACCTCTATTATTAATTGAGATACATGTTATTGTTGCCTTATGTGATATTATTAATTGTGATTACCATTAGCTCTAGCTATGGTACCTTTTATGCAAAAATCCTCGTATCGATGCGAATAATCATCGGCTATGTGCTTCTTGTATCGATGCGAGTAATCATTGGCTATGTGATTCTGGTACCGATGCGAGTAATCATCGGCTATGTGCTTCTCTTACCGATGCGAGTAATCATCAGCTATGTGCTACTTGTACCGATGCGAGTAATCATCGGCTATGTGATCCTTGTACCGATGCGAGTACTTATTGGCTATGTATTCGAGTGATTATGGCAATAGCCTTCACTCTATGTGTTCGAGTGATTATGGCAGTAGCCTTCACTCTCTATGAACCTTTCTAAATTGCAAACTATGAATCATGAGCTATATGTTATGAGCTATGAGCCCTTTCTAAGGGATATATGTTATTGTATAATCACTATTGTTTACTCATTGAGATCATCTATCTCACCCCTTCTTCCTTGTGTGGTTCCAGGTGAGCAAATGTGAGGAGGCAAGGTGATGGCTTAAGTATTCTACTTCGCTTGGGGAATTCCTTGTCCCTGTTATCAATAATACTATTTTATGAAGTCTTGTCATTAGATGCTCTGGGAATGTTGATTGATACTTATTGATATATATTATTTTCCTTATGGATTTTATATGAAATGATTTATTTTAGACTTCTGCAATTTAAGGTATTCATCTAAATGTTTTGAATGAGTTATCGTAAGAAGTTTTGGTAAGATCCTAGGCATGATTTGTTTATATGTAAGTGGGTTCTACAGGCATGGGTGACCTTATGTTTCCCCATATTCTAGGACCGTCGTATCTCATAAGGTTGGGATGTGACATCATGCATGATAAGCATAAGCAAATATCACAAGCCCAGAGTTTGACATGCTATAGCCCAGGTTTTGACATGGCATAGCCTAGAATTTGACATGGCAAAAGAACATATAAGCCAAAAATCTGATGTTGCAAGAGTATAAGCCCAAAGTCTGACATGGCATCTCTTCCTAGGGTTCATTGTCATCAGAATTGCCTTTTGCTTAAAGCCAATTCTGATGAGGGTATAGTTGTGAACCCTCAAATTTTCACCTTTATGATTCGACTGTAGCTTGACACCTACTAAGAATAGTGTGCTACGTATACGGCAGTCCAGCTAGCCGGTTAACGAGCAGGGTCAAGGGGGCAGCGCCCTGTTGAAAAATAAATTTCCTGAATCTTTCACCTCTTGTTGACTGCTTTTCAGTTACAAACCCATAGAATCAAACCAGGCCCAAATTGGATGTGAAACAGACCAGAAATGGCCAAAAATGTGCAAAATTAGGTTAAACCAATGGTTTTGCGGCATGTTGCCACGTTGTACGGCATGCCCACCGTGATGGCAATGGGGCGACACTCCTAGAGTGCCAGAGCATGGGTAGCATGCCCAACATGCCGGCCGACATGCCGCCCAGCCGGCTGGTGCACTACCGGTGCGGCCATCGGCATCTAGCGGCACCTCTTCTCCAACTCTATAAATTGAGCTGCTTTCCAGCTCATTTGGTGGGGGGAATTCCAATGCTAAAACTCACCTATATTGCTCTACTAATTATGCTAAAATTCTGTTTGAAATTTGATACTAAAATCTGTCATTTGAAATTCTTTTAATTTGTATTTATTACACTGTTTTGCTAACCTTTCACTGTTTAAGGTTCAACTTCAGGATCCTAAATCCAAAGTGGAGCTTAGATCCGAAGTTAAGCTCACCCCTTCATCCGAAAATCAAGGAAAGCAAAGGTATAATTCCTTTTGTCCATTTTGAAAATTCTAAATTCAGATCTAGAATTCTCTTTAGGTCTAAAACATAAAGGATCTAAAATTTATTAATTTAAGAATCAGAATTAAATTAATAAACAAACCAACACTTCTTTCTAGAACCCCTCCTTCGCAAGAAGGAAAAACTGCGTGGGGTTTGATTCCTATTCAATAGGATACGCAGGCTGCCATTTTGAAAAGGCATCAACACCAAAATCTTTTTATTAACATTTTTCTCTTTTACTTTGATTTATTTATATTAATCCTTTATTTCTGATTTCGCATTAACTTAGTTAAGGAATGTGTGCTTTTCTTAGTACCCATAAGGGCTAGAGGAAATATCCTCTTATTTTATTCATTTTGATCTTGTAATAATTAAGTAGGATTTATTTTTGCTTATTTATCTATAATTGTCATTCCATCTTATCATATATATCTGTTTCATGCATCATTGTATTCTTGTTCATGCATACACGAAAATTCCTTTTTTTAAGAGTTATTTTGCACTTTTTACCCAAACTAAAGAAAATTATATCTTGTCAATTGTGTAATTACCAAAACCTGATTCCCGAGCCCTCTTTGGTCACTTGGGGATTAGTGCATTTTCTATTGGGATAAATTAAATACTTTGTGGAGTTAATCATATTGGGTTTTCTTTAATTTTCCTAATTAAAACAATGAAATTAAAGTGGTGACTCACTTTCACAACTTCAAAATCTCAAAAATTAATTTTGTATACTCACAGCGAGTTCCAATCGTGGAGTTTCTCTCAAAGAGCATTTTGATTCCTCGGTGGATCAGACTAGTGCTCGGGTGAGGTCTTATAGTAGGCGGCAGTAGCTAGCCTTGGATGGCAGGCAGTAAATAACCTCGAACGGTGGGCGGTGACTAGCCTTAAGCGGTCGACACGAGCCTTGGGCAAGAGACTTGCATTGAACAGGCGGGCAGAAAGCCAAACTAGTCATGTAGGAATCAAGGAGAAACCCTAACTCGCTTTGTGAAGCAAGGAGCAAATGCAAAGCATTTTCCTTAAAGTTATTGCTTTTTAAGCTCTAGAAGTTAGTGTTTTGAAGTGTGGGGAGGCCTTCTATATATAGGAAGAGGTTTGAAGCATAAAGGTTGAAATTTCCAATATGGGAGTAGGAACACGCCGTTGTTGCTGCACAAGCCTCTGTGGCACTATAGAGGTCTCTGCGGCAGTGTCATAGAGGTCTTTACGGCACCACAAAAGGCTTTGCGGCATTGCAGCAACTTACTGTGATTTGCCTATTCTGCCCATTTTCATCCGTTCCCGCTCATTTCTTGTCCGTTTTCCATGATTCCAATTGCGTTGCACCCGTTATTGAGTCCCATATGATTTAATGATGATTTAAGAGCCTTGATTGATTCCTTTCCTGATTGAATGTTCTGTAATTCTGAGAGGTATAGAATTAAGGTTTCACAAAGGGTTAGCTTAATAGGAGAGTATTAATCTTCTAAGAGAAAGATGCCCCCATTCTAGAAAGGTAAATATTAATGGTTAATTTATTTAGTTTTTAGTTAATTACTAACTCAGAGATGGAATGGTTATACTCAATTTGGGTTGGGTATGAGGTTGGTTGAAGGGTTGGTCAAAGGCTATCAATTTGGCCTTAATTGAAATCATTTAAGAAAGCTAGATTAAGTATGGAAGTGATCAAGCTAGTTAGCTTAAAAGGCTTAGTTAAGTATTGCCTTTTGGTTTGAGATTGGATTGAATGACTAGCTTATAGTCATATCATACATGAGGCTGCTTGGTCAATGGCTATTTGTTCAGCCTAGGAAGAAGTCATTTAACAAAGCTAGGCATGGTTGAAAGAGGTCGAGCTGGTCAATTCAAAAGACTTAGGTAGGGTCCAATTTAGGGGAAAGTTTGCCTTGAGGTTAGATTGGAATGCTCAATTTAGGAGATCAGGTCTTTAGGGATGGTTGAGTCAAAAGGTTAAGCTAAGTTTAGTTTTAGGAAAGATCGATATATTGGGCTTGTCTTTGGAGAAGTTCATATCGAAGGCTTGGTTAGGTTTGGCAACTTGGCTCAAAAATCAATTTGGAGGGCTCTATTAAGTTTTGCCTTAAGACTGGGTCAGATTTAGAGGCTCGATCAGGTTTAGAAGGCTCAGATAGTTTTTGACCGTTGGGTAGTTCATTTGGAAGGTTTGGTCAAATTTTTCCTTAGGACTAGGTCAGAGAGATCAGGCTGGGATGCTAGACTTAAGAGGTCAAATTGAGAGGCTAAGTCTAGTGATAAGTGCATATTTAACTATATTTTATCCCTTGTTCTTACTTTGTTTTATCATTAAATTGAGTTTTAATTTGTTTTTTAAGTGGTTTATCGTAGCATTTTGAGTGTTTTAGCTGATTTGAAAGCCATGGATCAATTTGTTTGGAAAGTGCCAAGCTAAGGAGCGAATTTAGCTAATTTCGGGCAAAGACTTAAAGACACAACAGGTAACACTCCCAGGAGCATGGGCATGTATCAGAGCATGTTGAACCATCTTACCTATGTACCTGGGTGTGTTATAGCTCATATGGAAGAGCTAATTTTTAGTAAGAGACAGACACCTACATGCCTTACGACATGGGCATGTCTCAGACCATGTAGACGAATGTTACACCTTTAAAAGACAATTTAAAGAGAAAATAATAAGAGAGAGTATGATCTTTTTAGAGAGTTTTACTTTGGGAGAACTTTTTAAGAAGAAAAGAAGAGTTAATAGCCGAAATCAAAAGGGAAGAACAAGACTCGAGTGGATTTGAAGTGGGTGATTCGAGATCAAAGAGAAGATTTTTAAGAACTTTTTTATGGAATATTTGATTTATCATTCTCTTTCTTCTTGTTCATTATTTTTTCAATTTACCATGATCTAAATTCTTTTTTATCTAGATGAGATGAACCCTAGTTTTGATTTTATGAATTGAATGATTGTATTTTCAATCAAATCATTTTTACATTGAGTTATATTCATAACTTATATTGATAAAATCTAATTAATAATTGCTAGCTTGTTGATTTGATATTTGATTTCGTATCAAGGAGTAGAGATACCCTTGATTCAATTGATCACTCATGAATATTAGGGATTGCTTGGAATAATAGAGATTGGTTTACAAAATCCTTTAGCTTTTAATTCCTTAATCTTAATGCTTTGCCTAACCTATTGAATAAGAAGAGATTCTATTTAATTTGTTTAGGGAAAATGGGATTAATTCACTTAAGAAAGGTTCAATTTTACTTTTTATGATTGCCAACTTGATACATTGTTTGATTTGATTGATTCCACATTCCATGAAATACCTGAGGAGCTAGGGGGAGTTTCTATCTAAATAATCTATTCATTGATTCTTTTCCAATTGATTTTGTTAATTTGCTGCTTTTAGTTAATATAGTTTAATTTCTAATTTAGTTTAATTTTAGTTTTCCTTAGAATTTGATTTACTAGACAATAGTTAATGTTTGAGCTAATACTTATATAGTTTTCCCATGGGATCGACCTCTTTTATGCTATACTACCTGAATAATAGGTATACTTGCCTATAACTAGGGTACAATAGACTTAAAGTTTATTTAACCTAGGGGAAGTATAAAACTGACATCACTTGGCTTAGAAGAAAGATCAAGCTAGGAAATCAGTTTGGAAGGCTCAATAAGGTTTTGGCCTTAGATAAGATCATGGGTTCACATAAAGGCTTTTTAGTTTGGGCTTCATGGTAAATGCTTTTAGGCTTGGGCTTTGTGATGAAGACTTTTGGTTAAAAGGCTTTTAGGCTTTGAGAATAGTTTGTTAGCTTGGACTTTTCTATGAGGTGCTTTGGACCTCTTTTGAAGATGGTTGGCTTTAGTTCAGGTATAGTGCTAAAGGTTTTAGTCCTAAGGAGACCATAGGCTTATGGGTAAAGGTTTGCCTTTTGACATGGTTGCATTTGTCTAAGTGGATTAAGTTGAGAATGCTTTGTAGGCCTTAAGAGAGTTTGATCTTTCGGGATCATTTGTTTTGCCTAGGAGGCTTAATCTTTTTAAGGATATTGAGATGTTGGCAAAGAGGTATGGGATGGATTCTAACTAGTTTGGCCCTTCTTAATAAACTTGACTCGACTTTCATTTTGTTAAGAAAAATGACTTTGATGATGATGAGTTTTGAGAGACTTAGGATTTTTGGTTTTGTCCACGATGATATTTTGCCAAGGAAAGGGTGGTATGAGGCTTAAGCTAGAAAGGATGGCATGTTTTGCAAATGAGACTTGGGATGGAGCAGTATGATTTCATGAAGTTTAGGAATGGTTGAAGGTAGATTGGAACTCTTGAAAAGGATCAAGGAGATTGTATAGTTTTACTATTTGTAGCATGATTAATGGAAAAGAGCAAGTTAAGTTATTCTTATTGTTTGATATTGAAAAGACTCTTAGAGTGACATTTATTGGTTTGTCTTAATGTAGATGATACACTGATTGAAGGAAAAAGCCCTTAGGAATAGCTAAAGGGCTAGTGAAAAAGGAAAACTTGAGAGATAGGGACATAATGGATTTATGGCAGCCAATGTGAAAGATTTTGTCTTAGCTATTTAAGTTAAGAGATCAGATGGATTGACAAAATATGATATAAAGCATAAAAGATGACAAGCTTGAAAGATATGCTCCTAATATGGGATAAGGATGGATTGACGATGCAATTTTATAGGATGAGCCTCTAATGGTGGATAATGACTTTGAAGGATATGAGATGAGATGGATTAATAAAAGACAATTTGACAAATTTGGATGATACGCCCTTAATAAGGGATAAGGGCTTGAGCTAAAGAATGATGACACTAAAAGAGTGATAAGTAGGATGAGCTTTCTCTCTTTCTCTCTCTCTCTCTCTTAGCTTTAACTTCTGCCTAAGCCGCCCTTTCGAGTTTTCAACTTAGCAAGCTAGAATTAATGAAATGTGGTATGAAATGGAAGAAAATGTTCCACCATGATCTGTGCTGCTGCTTTTCTTGATTTTGAAGGGCTCTAACCTTTGGGTTATAGTCTTCTTTGAACTTATTGCCCCTTATTGAGACACCGTTTCATTACGTAAGGTGAAATGGGTGATCCCATTTGATTTGCTTTGCGTGCTTCAACTATTTGGTCACTTAACCTTCTTTAGTTAGCAATTGGCAAAATGATCGTCGATGGCACCTCAAACTCTAATATGTGCTAGCCATAGTGGATTTAATTGACTTTTTATTTCTCTCTTTTTTTCTTTTTCTTTTTTTCTTATTTTTTTAGCTCATCCATGTTGTATTAAACAAGAAAGATAAGAAAATAAACGCATAAATAATAAAAAGAAAATATGGATGTATTATTATTAAAAAAAACTTTATTACAAGATAACAAAAAGGGATTGGCATGGTCGACTAAAAAAAAAATAAAATGACAAACTCAGACTCAAATGTAGACTCGCACTTTGAGATTTAGACTCAAACTCATACTTAGACTTAGAATTCAATCTCTGACAGGTTAGATTAATTGAACTTGAACTCTTACATGTCATGCCATTCGAGGCTTAGGTAAGGTGGGATTGGCTTGGGTTCCTCATTAATGCTTGTGATGGTCATGGGAAATTCAGGTTGACAAGATTTGCTTCAGAGGTTGTCTTTTATCTTTGATGCAATTGCAGCTAAAGCTTTTAAGCTAGGTAGGTATCAAGTTAGCAAATTGTTTTGGTAGGCTAGCAGTAGATTCTAGACAAAGATGTCCACTTATTCTTACTTGGTTGGTTAGTTTACCATTTGAGCAACTTTAGCACTCCACCTTGTAAGGAACAAGCAAAATGACTCATTTGGAAGCTGCTTGGTGATTTCTAAATTATGCCTAGTGACAACCACTTAAGTGTTGTAGTGATATTGCTTAACAAAGGCATGATAGATAGCATCCCATGTCCTTTTCTAGATTTAAGAAACCATCTCATGATAACACCAGTTAAGTCCAAAATGTTTAATTAACCCTAAATATCCCTTTAAATGGGTCTTAGGGTAAGTAATTCCATCAAATCTATATAGTTTAGGTATTTTGAATTTGGGAGGATGCTTGGCATCAGGGAATAGGTCAAGCTATCCATGTCAATTAAGTCACTATGGTACCTTAGGGATTTGATATTTTTCTCTATGGCTTCAAGTTTCTCTATGAACCAATTTGGTTTCTAAATGAGAGAAAGCTTCCCCAATTTGAAAAGAATCTACAAGAGAGGAAGAGCTATAGTGGGTAGTGGTGCTTGGCACTTGAGAATTAATAGGTTTCTTAAGTTAGGTCTAGTTTGGATTGTGATTGAGGTTGGCTTAGTTAATCATTGCCCAAACTTTCTCAATGATGGATTGTCTTTGTTCTTCAAGTTTGGCTCATTGCACATCTAGAATAGCTTGAAATTTTCTTCTTGATTCTTAAAGAAATTGGTTATAAGCATAGTAAGGGAAACCATGTCAATTGGGTTAGCCATTAGTACCTTAAAACAAGCTAAAGAAACCCAGTAAGTGAATGGGTAGGGATATAAAAGGTGATGAAAATATGGACAAGTAGACTCTGAATGGAAAGGATTCCATATAGATTGGTGGGCCAACAATTTTCAGGTTTAAGTTATGATGGGCTAAGGATTTTGGGTTTAGGACTTTAGAGTTTGGGTATATAAGACCAAAGGTATTGGGCTTTAGGGTGATCGCATAGGTTTTTAGAGTTTAAGGGTATTTTAGGCCAAAGGTATTGGGCTTTAAGGTAATGAGTTGGTTTTTGGACAAAGAATGGGTTTTAAGCGATATTTTTTGACACTAAGGTTGTAAAGTGTCAGGAGACATGAGTTAAGCTTATAGTTAGGTAGTGGAGTTTAGGTATATGGACTTAGGTTTTAAAACCCAAAGGTAATATCATTTCAGGCTATGGGCCTAAAGTTCAAGGATGAAGGTGGTTAAGGTTCATATATAAAAGGAAGGCTTAATAAGGTGTAAGGTTTAGGCCTTTGGTGTTTAGGATAAGACTAAGGTAAGGTGTTTTTAGGTTAAAGGCTAGGGTAATAATATTTTTGGTATGGTTAAGTTAATAGTATTTAAGGTTAAAGGTGTTTGAGGCCAAAGGCTAGGGTAATGTGGTTTTAGGTTAAGGGCTAAGATAATAGGGTAATGATGTTTAGGTCAATGATTTAAGGTGATGGTTTAAAGTTTATAGGGGCATAGGTGATTGGGATAGAGATGTGAGATTGTTTATGGGGGAGGTGTTTAGATGGAGGTAAGAGTATTGACCCTTCTTTGGTTCAAGATTCAACCTAGACTTGAGATGAATGCATATTTTGTTATACAATATAGATCTATAATGCACATAGTGAAAACATTTCATGAGGATGCAAAGGGGTAAGGTTTTGATTATGGTACATACAACCTAAGGTCTAGATCCAGGTTTATAAAATGAAAATGTAAGGGTGGCTTAGATAGGGTATTTATCACACTAAAGCAATGATATACCTAAACACATATGAGTTAAGGAGTCTCATGTGGATCCAATAGTATATATTGCTTATTACACTTTTGAAAGGATCAACGGATTTATCACGAGGTGGATGATTTCGCTATCAGCGAATAGACCCAAGAAGGGTTACCTACTTAATATTATTCATTATTCATTATCTTGTTAAAACTAGGTTTATAGGCAAGGAGCCTATGCAAGTGATACATGAAAGTTATTTTTGCATTTAAAGTGCCAAATTTTGATTTAAACCAATTGGTAGTCCTGTTATTTTTTTTTGTCCCTAGCGGAGTTGCCAACTATGAGGCCTTGCCCGAGCACCAGTGTAATCCGCCAAAAGGGATCAAAATCCTCATTTGGGTTTGAGCTCACAATAGAACCCTTAGGTTCAGATTGATTGATTTTAAAAATTGATTTAGAGTTGCCACCTTAATTTTATTTCTTATTTGGAAAAAAAAAAGTTAAGAGAAAAACCCAATTAAATGACTCCAATTTTATCCAATACAAAAAGTGCACTAGTCCTCGATTACCAAAGATGATTCAGAGACTAGGTTTTTGGTTTATTTATAAAATGATTAGTTTGGCAAGTTTAATACAAAATGACACTAAAATAAATTTCATGAAAAGTTGATAAATGCATGAACAATTATAAAATGCATGATCATTCATTCATTCAATAGTATAATAATCAAGAGAATGGGAAGGTAAAAGGAAAATATTAAATTTACAATAAAAACTCAAAATAGGGGATATTTCCTCTAGCCCTTATAGGTTCTATGGAAGTCATACATTTCCCAAACTAATCCTACAATAAAAAGGAAAAAGAAAAAGGAAATCCTAACTATGTGAAGAAGGTGATGGGGGAGAAATTGGTTTATTTTAACTAGATTTGCTGCTTAAACCAAGCATGCCTGCGTATCCCTTTGAATGGTAATTAGAATCCATACAATTCTCTCTTTTTGTGAAGGGGTTTGTTTAGTCTAGTCTTTTATCATGTTTTGATTGATTGATTAAAAAAGGGTTGAGTTGATTGATTTTAATTGATTACCAAGTGGAGTTAATTAAGTTAGATTTTAATTAACTATCTTAATGAACCAATAATTAGGCAAGGATCCCTAGAACATAAATTCTAAAGAGGGAAAATAATTAATTAATAAATAAATAAATAAATAAATAAAAGGATAAGAAAAGGTAAAGGAAACTTACATCGGATGGCAGGCGATGACTAGTCTCGGACGGTGAACAACTACCTCCCTCAGATTATGAAAAGCTTATGACTTGAGGGGTTAGCTGAAAAGTCACAACCCAACTTACTTTATAAAGTAAGGAGCAATAGCAAAGCAAAAATAAAAAATAAAAGAAAAACTTTAAACAAGAGAGCTTGCTCCTTGACGGATCAAGCTTGTAAAGATGGTTCACTTGATGCAAGAGGTGAAGAAAATTGAGTGGGAGGACCCTTATATATAAGGAAAAGGCTGGGAAATTTTCATACACTTTTGATGTGGAATTGTTGCAAAAAAGTGAAGAAAATCATTTTCGCCCATTCTTACTTCATATGTTATTTGTGATTCCTATTTCATTGTGTTCATTATATAATCCTAGATGATATGAGGATGGTTATGAGTTCAAAAGGGTGGGTCTTAGATCACAAGGCTCCATTTCCTTGGTTTTAAGGGTTTTGGTATTTTTGTCAATTTTGACCTTCGGAGGTATGTTTACCTCTAAAGTCCAAATGCAATATGAAGATGCAAAATTAAGGGTTCACAAATGATCATGAATCAATAATACATAATTCATGAAATTATTTTTAAGTTACAATTTTGTTAAATACCAAACTATTTTTGTTAAATGAATTAAAAACCTAGTCCCCAAATCCTTTTTTATTTCGAGACTAGTGATATTTTTCTTTGGGATATTAATTAGAGTCAAATGGGTTTTTTCCTTAATTTTTCTCGAATAAAATAAAACTAAGATGGCAACTTTCAAAATACATTTTTAAAATCAATCTATCTAAGCTTGAGGGCTCTAAACATGAGTTCAAATCCAAATGAGTATTTTGATTCCCTTTAGCCGATCGAACCAGTGCTTACGCAAGGTCTCACAGCTAGTGACTTCAATAGGGAGAAATTTGCTTTTTAATAAAAGGCAAAAAATAAGAGGACTAATTATTGGTAAAAAGAGTTTGGCTTTTAACAAAATTGTGGCTTTTCATACATCATGTGCATAGACTCTTTGCCTCTAAGCCTAGTTCTAAGAAAGTAATTAATTGTGATTAGCATCGAGTGGATAACTATCCTTGGGTCTATTCAGTAATAGTGAAATCATCCATCCTATAATGAATCCTTTGATCATTTGAAAGGTGTAACAAGCAAGCATATACTGATGGACCCATGCAAGACTTCTTGTCTCATATGTAGTTAGGTATATTATTGCTCTAGTGTGACGGGTACCCTATCCAAGTCACACTTTCCTTTACATGTGATGGACCTAGGACTTGGACCTTAGGTTTCTAAGACCTTGCTCAAATACCCCTCCCATGCTAGGGAAAATTATCTGAAGGAAAGGCGGGCATTTTTTTTAAGGAGGTTATAGAACAAATTTCGGTGCTCACAATTGAAACGAATATCATTCAAAAAATTGATTTGTGATTTTGAAAAGTGATTTCGAGAGTTTCCATCCTTATTTATTTTAAATAGAAAAATTAAGGGAAAACCTAATTTGTGACTCCAATTCATTAATTTTATAATTAATTTACCCAAGGATAAAAATCACTAGCTTTCGAACCAAGTTGAACTCAAGGACTAGATTTTTGGCTAAATAATCTAAGTTTGGCTCTTTAAGTTTAATTTGACTTAAGAAATTAATTTTATGGATGACAAATATTAAATGACAATTATGAGTAAAATGCATGAGCATGGCATATCATGGATGCACGGAAAATGAAGAAGTGAATAAAACAATCTGCAAATTAAGGAGAATATTCCTTCTAGTCCTTATAGAATCCTAGGAGAACCACATGATTATTCCTTAATTCCAAAAATAATTAACTAAATATATTAGTTAAAAATTGGATGCCTTCTCTATCCTTTATAGGTACTAGGAAGACAATAGATTCTCTTACAAAAAGTATGAAAAATAGATAATTACAATTAAAGCTAAATGGAAAATAAAATTTATTTGAAATTCGATTTAAGGTTTTGATTTAATTCTAAACGTGCCTACATAACCCATTGAATGGGTATCAAAATCCATATAGTTTATTCCACGATTAAGTGGAAGGATTTATAGATTAATTGATTTGGGGTTGTGTGGTAAGAGAATATGTTTATACCTTTGTGTAAGTTGAGCGGAGGATTTTGTAGGACTACAGTACTATTTTATTAATTTCATAAAGTGAGGATCCTTCTCAAGGAGAAAGGGTGAGAACAAATGATCTGATCGATAAATTAATTAATTAATTAAAATGATTAATTAACTAGTTAAGTAAGGTGAGTGGATAGATTAATTAATTAAAAAAATTAATTAATTAATAAGATGATTAAGTGGATGGATTAATTAATTAAAATGATTAATTAATTAATGGGATGATTAGGTGGATGGATTAATTAATTAAAATGATTAATTATTTAATTGGATTGGATGGATGGATGGATGAAGAAAGATTAATTTGATTTTAAAAAATGATTAATTAATTAAAAAGATTAATTAATTAATTGAGTGATTGATTAAAAAAATAGAATTAGTTAATTAAAAGGATTAATTAACTTGGTTGGGGTGGATTAATTAATTAATTAAAAAGACCAATTAATTAATTAGAGAGAGTGATCAGGGAGAAGAAGAAAAAGAACTAGTGGATAGACATCTACACTAGCTCTTGGGTGAAGAATTTGGTAGGAAATGAGGTGGTATTTATAGGTGAATGGTGTGGAGCAAAAAGACCAAAAAGGATTGAAAAAGTAGGGTGAAATAGGGGCAATTTTAGAAATTCAGAGCTACCAGGGGGATTAGGCTAGCAGATTTGCCAAGCTCTTAGGCGGATTCTGCAGGTATGACCGGCTGATCTGGCAAAGATAGCTAGCGGATTCGCTGGTCCTCCCGCTGACTGACACTTGGCGGCTCCATTTTTTTTTAAGAGATTGATGTTAGATGAAGCTAGAAATTAAAGTTTCTAGATAGCAATGCTCTTAAGTGGAATTGTCGTACTAGCTCTGCATAATACACTAAACTTAATAGGTGTTAGTCTGTGGCTGGATGATATGGGTACAAAATTATGGTTTCACAGCTGTCCCCTTATTAGAATTGTCTTATCTATAAGGCAAATCTGATGATAGTGAACCCAAAAGAAGGGATGGTACAATGAGCCAAAGTGATGTCTAGGTTAGTGTTTTGACATGTTTGGGTGAGAGAAGTGGTTTTGATTTTAAGAGAAAGGTAGATGAGAAAAGGAACCACAAGGATGTTTAGATAATTGCTCCTAAACATTTATAGGTGAAAAGTGTGTGTCATGAACGGAAGTGAGGAAAGAACCAAAAGGATATTTTTAGGTGAATTGATGGATTTAAGCAATAGAGATGGAAAGAAGGAATCGTATGGATGTCTAGGTGACCATTTTTAGACATTTATGGGTGGAATTAATTGATAAATGGAAACGAGAAAAGGAACCAAAGGGATATCTAGGCTTATGGCTAAATATTTTTGGGTGAATTAGTGGATATGGTTGATTTGAATAAAAAGGCCGGAAAGGAACCAAAGGGATGTCTAGATTAGACATTTTTAGGCTAAGAATTTTAGATAGATAAGTATGGAAAGAGGAACCAATTGACATCTAAGTGAGATTTTGGTAAGAGGAGAGCCTCGGCCTATAGCGAGTTGGTTTGAAAGATTCTAAAAAGGTTGTGATAAGAGGAAAGCCTCAGCCTATGGCATCGACTTAATGATTTTAGTAAAAGGAGAGCCTCAGCCTATGGCGAGTTAGCTTGAAAGATTCTAGAAAGGTTTTGGTAAAAAGAGAAATTTGGCCTATGGCAATCGACTCAAGAGATTATGTAATGATTTTATAAGAGGAAGGCCTCAACTTATAGAGAGTTGGTTGGAATGATTTTGCAATGGTTTTGGTAAAAGGAGACCCTTAACCTATCGCGAGTCAGCTCAAGAGATTATGAGAAGATTTTGGTTGCACCAAGGAAACTTGGGCTTCTAGATGTGAAGGTTTAAGCTTTTTGGAAGACTTGATGAAACTTTGCTGGGATTAAAGAGCAATTTATAGTCACACTTTGTCAGTTAGATTTTATGGGATCACCATTTGACTTGATGGTTCTTTGAAAGTGGAGAAGGGTCTGCAATGAGCATTTGACTTATATCTCACCAATGAGAGATGAGGGTCATTGAGCTACTTCATTTAGGAAGGTAACTTTGTAGATGACTTGACGACTGTGAAGGTGATGCCTCTAATGAGGAGTAAAGGCAATAATGACTTAGAAGGTATGCCCTTTATGAGATATTTCCTTAACTTTCAGAAATGATCCTTGGCAAAAATGAAGGTGATGCCCCCCTAATGGGGCATTCCTCTTACTTTTCCTCTTACTTTTGGAAATGATCCTTAGTAAAAATAATTTTTTACCTTCCTCTTACTTTTGGAAATGTTCCTTAGTAAACTGATTTTTTACTTTCTCCTATAGATTATTTGGGATTATGCTTGATAAACTCATTGAGTGCAACCATTTGTTTGATAGGGTGACCATTTATAATTTTTTCTTAATGTTGCTTTGCGAATGAATTTTGAAAGATATAAAGAAGGAGAGGCCATTAGCATGGTATGCACATAATGGTGCAAGATTGCAGATGATATGCATAGATGTTGGTGCACAAATGATGCATGTTTATATATGAATGCTTTTGGATTCATGGATATTTTGTTTAACTTTTGCACTATGAATGATTCACGCACTATGGATGATTTTTTATAATGTATGTAATGGATGAATGTATGGATGTAAGAGGGTGGATTCAGGAGTTTGCTCTGTGTATGTCATGAATGCAATTTGCATGCAATGCTGACTCCTAAAAGTAGCCTGCAGGTTACACGATGATTATTTTGATTGATTTTTTTAAAAGACTGTTCTAGGAAGATCTAACAATTTTGTGATGTTTTTTAGTGATGACAATGATGGGTAATCTAAACCCTAAGTAGAAAGCCATTTATGCAAGCTAAATGCCTTAAACTAATGATTTTGGAGGGCAAAATTTTGGCTATTTTAATATGGGTTAGGGCTGGAGCTTGTCATGACAATGGAACAGCCAAGATTTAATAGGCAGGTGACTTATTTCAAGTTTAAAAGGGAATTTATTTGTTTAGGCATCCTAAGACTTTGGAGGGATGATTGATTTTGGTAATGGGGGTGTTAATGATTTACTCTTGGTTCGATTTGGAAGCTTATGGCTATAAGGGGATTTATAGGTTAGCACAGATAATAGAAATTTTATGGTTCACTCCATGTGGCCTAATATTTCTTTTTGTGCTCTTGGCCAAGTTGGGTTGCTTAGGTTGTTAATCAAGTAGTCTTAGCTTTAGACTTCTTTTAAGGTTTGATTTAGTTTTGTCAAGAGGTTTGAACAAATAGGTTGGCAGGTATTAAAATTTAGTTAATCTTGGCTCTTATTCTGGTATGGGTATGATAGGATTTTCATTACAAGGATAGATGACTTGGATAAGTTTGGAAGGTTCACTTGGATTTTTGAGATTAAGCTTTATTTAGTAGATGAGATAGGTATGCCTTAATTTCAGTTCATGGTGGGACCCTTTGAATGGCTTGGTTTCATCAAGGAGCTAAAGCTTTGGAAATAGGAGGTAGACTTCCTCTGCTAGCTTAGGATTGAAAGTTGAGACTTTTAGAAAGTGTGCATGGCTTTCATTTTGCTAAGAAAATAGAGATTCAAAGGTGGGTTGTGGCTTCCAACACATGGCTTAAGTGATGTAGATTTTGCGAGAGGTTTAATTAATTCTAGTTTTGCTAAGAGCTTTAAGTTTATAGTTGCATTATCTAGGCTAGGAAGACTCTTAGAGGTGATGTTTTCTTTTTGGTTCAGGTTGATTGGTATAGAGGTCAAGATGGGCTTTTAGCAATAAGGGGCAACCATTAGTTTGGATTCTTTAGTAAGTCAAGCACTTCAATAGGAAAACATGACTTAAAGATCATGCCTTTGATAATGGATGATGGATTGATTGAAAGTTACTCGAAAGAATGTGAATGTCTTTAAAAGACATACCCCTGATGATGGGTAATGGTGACTTTATTTGTGATGACTAGATATTCAACGTGAAAACTTTTTTACCCTTTGGATGATTAAGGAAAGAAAAAGGGTGATACAAAGGAGGATAACTTTGAGGAGGATAAAATTGTTTCATTGCTCATAAAGATAAATTATTTAGATTGACTTGATATATTCAAATGGATGGATTTTGACATGACTCATAATAGAATCCAATTTGAATGAAATATCATCTTTTTTTTTTTTTTTTGGTAGAGGAAACAAGTAGGAATGTGATTGATATAGTTCAGAGAACATGAGGGCATGATGCCTTACAAGATAAGATATTTTTACTATGATTTCACCGCACCCATGTTAGGTTGCCTACATATCCCTTACATTACTTCTACTCTTTTTCTTTCTTGAGGAGAATCAAGTCTATGTAGTTCTTGTTACATTGTGGGAAAAAAGTTAAGCATGACAATCTTGTTAGCCATTTGATCTATTTTGCAAATTCTCATTGGGCCTTTCCCCTTTTTGATAAATTGACTACTTTAAAACTTAACATGGCCCTTCTTTGATCCTCATTGTAAAGTGATCTATAGCTGCTAAGATGTTCTCATCCTTGATTGAGTATTTCTTATTTGATTGCCCAAACTAAACAACTAGCTAGGCTCAGCTTAAGGAAGGATAGCCTTTATGCATACAACAACTTTGTAGCTGAGTTTTAAGAGCTATTCCATCTTCAATCTCTAACTTATCATGATATTATGGTGTAATGCATACAAATTTTCTTTATTTTTTCTTTTTTCTTTTCTTTTTTTATTTTTTTTATGGTGTATCACTTAAGTTGGATTGAAAAAAAATATATGTATAAGATATAAGATGAAAAATTTAAACCTTTCATTAAAGATAAAATCGGAAAGTCACAAACTCAAAAGGGAAGAAAACTCTGACTGTAAACTGAGGACTTAATAGAAAAGAGAGAAGCACAAGACTTGACAAACTAAAACAGATTCAAAAGACTTGGACTCAAACTTAGATGATTCAAACTTAGACTCAATGGTTCTCAGACATGACTTGATTATAGGAGTTGAAAAAGGGCACATCATCTAGGCCAATGTTCTCCTAAAAGTGCTAGTCACTAAGCAGGTTAGATGAATTTGAGAAGGTGTGTTCCCATTTAAGATTGATGATGTCCCTAAGATAAATGGATACAATGGGTACTAGTTATGGAGGGAGGATATCTCCATCATTAATAAGGTATTGGATTCGATGCCTTAGGCTTTTGTACATGTGATAGGCTTTTGTACATGTTAGTTTTGTGCCTAGCTTCTTAGTGGTACTTATAGTATTATAAGGTCTATAGTTTTTGGATGGATGGCTAGAGGGTGCTTTCATTTCTAAAGGCTTAACCAGGTTGACTTCAAGGGCCATTTTGTAAGCCGTGCTTAAGGGAATTCCTAAACTAATGAACTTTCATCTCCAGGATTACTAGTTGGTGATGGTAGCTACCTCTTTTCCTTTTTGCTTAGAGGAGATAATTAGAGTGGTAGCACAAGGACTATTATTCTTGCATATTTTCTTAATTATGTGAGCTTGCTGGAGCATAGTGGTGTTGTGCTTCATTGGTAGTTTGATGGGCCCTTTGATATTTGGTTGGATAGAGTTTTCCATTTCCTGAAAAGGATTCAAAGAAGGAGGAAGGTCAACTTTGATGTTTGGTGGCAAGAGACTTTGGGGAACTCCACTACTATTGGTAAGATCAATAGTAGGATTTGGGTTGACATAAGTGTTTGGGATTAGCAGTGTGGCATTTTTGGAAACTTGTTTATTATGAGAAAGGCCAATCATAGGAGTTGGTATGGTTGTAGCAATATTTTTCCAAAATTGACCAAATTCTTTCTCAGACTAACTGTTTAGCTATTCTAAAATTAATTTTGAGTTTATCAACATTGATCGATAATATTTTTGAGCTCTATTACTCCCAAAAATTGCATCAAAAGTCTCAAAAACTAACCCAAAACCTCAAAAAATGATAAAAAAAAAGATCTCAAAATGCAAGCCAGGCTCACATCACGTGGAGCCACATCAGTTTGACGCTGATCCACATCAGTGTCTACATAGGCACAGATGTTGCAGTATTCTAACTTGGATCTGTGCAGAACTGACATGGATTCACGCCCCCTTCTGCGCAAAGCCGCATTTTTTGTACCTTTTTTTGCATCATCCCTAATTGTGTTTTCACATTTTCACTACCTAAACTACTCTCAACCTCATTTGCCTATAAATAGGCTTTCCATTTCTCATTTCTCTTCACCCCTTGAGTTAGAGTTGATAGCTATACTCTAATTCCACTTTTCTCCCCCCAAGCACTCTCTAATTAATTAATTAATCTTTTTAATTAATTAATTATCTCACCCTAGTCAAGTTAATTATCTTTATCTTTTTAATTAACTATCTTTTTTAAATTAAAAATAATCACTCAAATAATTAATCTTTTTAATTAATTAATTAATCACTTTTTTTAAAATCAAATTAATCCTTCTTTTTTCAAATCAACCCTTTATCCAAATTAATTAATTAATCTTTTTAACAAATTAATTAATCCATCTATCTATTTCATCATATTAATTAGTTAACTAATCATTTTAATTAATTAATTAGCCCTTAGTCAATCTCATCACACGGTCTCGATAAAATGAAACTTTAGTCCAATAAAACTCTCTGCCCTCCAAAAGCAAAGGTATTAGTCTTTTCCTCTCAAACCTAAATCAAATCAACCCCTAAATTCTCTGCTTAATTGTGGAATGAACTACGTGGGTTTTAATCCCTATTTAATGGGGTATGTAGGCACATTTGAAATTTAAATCCAAACTTCAAATCCAATCCTGAAATTGATTCCATTTTCCCTTTTCTTTCAATTATAATTAATCATTTATTTATTTTTAGAATTAAGAAGTGATTATGTGGTTCCCCTAGAATCCATAAGGACTAGAGGGAACACTCTCCTTAATTTGTGAATGATTTACTTTATTTGCTCTTCAGTTTTCCCATGCATCTATATTATGCCATGTTTATACATTTTATTTATAATCATCATCTTATAAATATCATCCATGAAATTAATTTTCAAAGTCAAATTAAACTTCAGAGCCAAATCGCAATTATTTAAAACCAAAAACTTAGTCTCCGAACTCAACCTAGTTTTACACTAGTGATTTTATCCATAGGTAAATTAATTGAAAATTAATGATTAGAGTCAATTTGTGTTTTTCCTTAATATTTTCCCAAATAAACTAAAATTAAGGTGGCAACTCCCAAAATCATTTTCAAAATCAACCAATGCAAACCCGAGGGTTTCATCATGAGTTTAAACCCAAATGAGCATCTTGATTTCCTCTAACGGATCGAGCTGGTGCTCGGACAAAGCCTCATAGCTAGCAACTCCACTGGGGATTGGTTGCCATCTTTTTTAAAATTTAAACAAAAATAAGAGGATTACTATTTGGTTAAGGAAAAGTTTTTCCAAAATAATCTCCATTTAGCTCATAAGTATAATTTGACTTTCATACATCACTTTGTATAATAAAGGCTCCTTCCCTAACTTTAGCTTTAGGAAAACTTTTGGATGGTGAGTAGCATTAACTCAACAACTCTCTTTGAGTATGTTAGGAGATAGCGAAAACATTCCACCTTGTAATGAATCTCCTATCATTTTGATGGTGTAACGAGCAATCAGCACCATTGGACCTAAGCGAGTCTCCTTGCCTCACATGTGATTAGATATATTGATGCTCTAGTGGGATGAGAACCCTTAATCAAACTACCCTTCATCCTTGTGCATGCAGTTGCCTTAGCATTGACTCTAGGTTCCATGTATCATAATAATGGAAACTTTCATGCATATGCTCATGAAATCTTTTTTTGGTATGCTTTATGATATTGTCATGCATACATGAGAAAGTGACAAGGTAAATCCACAAACACCTTAAAGACCTAAACCGGTTACCCCTCATCCAAAACACAATAACCTTGCACATATATCTTGTCAACCTTTAAACTTGGTGGCCAAACATATGGAGGGAATCCTTTTCCCAACATACCTTCACATTCATTCCATTTTTCCTTCATAATTTTGTATTCTAATCCATTTTGTCTGTTTTCTTTTACTAAGGTACCAATGGCCAACACCTCTAGCCCTTTTGACTAAGATGTAATGAGCAACTTTTTCACTAACCCCTTTCAGAAACAAGAGGAGACTTTGTAAGTCGCACTCACTATCACCTTTAAGACCTAAGCTGAAAATTTCACTAATACTCACAACTCCCAGTCTGCCACCTTTACTAATGCTCTCAACTCCTAATGCCAATCTATCAATATATGAGGTCAAAGAAATGACCAATGCCACTGTCACTCTCCCTCCTACTCATGTTAAGCCCACATCTGCCTAAACTGGGACTATCCATGCCCCTACTTTTACTCTTGCCATTATCAATATCACCGATAATGGGAAAGCACCTGAAACTCTAACCTCTTATGCTGTGGACTTAAACATAGTCACTCCCTCTCCTACTATGAATCCTTTTCAAGGTAGAGATTTCTCTTGCTTTCCCAAAGCTAAGAAATTAATGGAGAAAATTGAGGCTATGGAGAGAATAATCAAAAACATCAAAAAGCATGAGGACATGATAGATGTCAACTCTTTAGCTCTTTTTCCAAATGCAGGGGTTTCTCCAAAATTTAAAATGTCAGTCATGGATAAGTTTAATGGCACCACTTGCCCAAAAACCCACCTTAAGATGTATATGGGTGCAATGAGACCATTTGATGTGGATGATGAGCTCCTTCCTTAATTATTTCAACAGTCTTTAATCGAGGCTACCATTAAATGGCTTTTAGATCTCCATTAGAACAATAAGAAAACATGGGATGACATTTGCAGTGCTTGTGTCAAGCAATACCATTATAAAATTGAGGTGGATATCACCCATTAAGATTTGGAAACCACCAAACAAGGGCAAAGAGAATCCTTCACCTCATTCCTTGCAAGATGGAGGTTAAAAGCAGCATAAATGGTGAACCATCCATCTGAAGTAGAGCAAGTTGGCATCATCATCAGGAACCTCCTCCTTCAACACCAAATGCATCTGCAAACTCAATATCTCCCTAACTTCAAAGCTCTCACTGCCATTGCCAGCAAAATAGAGGATTTAATCCAATTAGGACAAATAAAGGATCAATCCTCTAGCTCGAGAGAACAAAAACACCACCAAAAGAGGAGGGGAGATAAATATTGTCTCCTATCACCAGCCAATAAGGTGGAAAAGAAGAGCTTTGTCTGAGTGAGGCAGGCCACTAAGTAGTGTCTATAAAGGCCTCATATGCTTATCTTGTCAAGCCTTTAGATTCAAAAGCACCTTCCAACCCCTTGTCCAAGGGTTATAATGTTAACTATCACACCAACTGTAATTAAGGGCCGGGGCATAAAATTGATGCGTGCAACACTCTAAAGAACAAAATTCAAGACCTCATTGACAGTAGAGACATTAGTGCTCCCAAGCCCAAAGTCTAGCACCACCATCAATCCTTTTCTAAACCACTAATCTCACCCAACCATCTCAAGTTTCACCTAATAATTAGCACTTTGAGAAGAATGCATCCCTGTTATGCCCTTATCCAAGTCCTCCAAGTCCATGTCCAAGTCATTTCAGTTCATGTCTAAATCACCTGAGTCTGAGTTTATGTTAGAGTCTTTTAAGTTTGTTTCTATTAAATCTTTCTTTGAGTTTGATCTATCGAGTTTTGTTCTCTTGAGTTTATATTTCACCTTCTAGGCTTATCATATAATGTAATCTATGATGATGGTACCTTTCTCAATAATAATTTTTTTTTATGATTCATCTTTGAATGGGGCATCTAAAAAAATTGAAAAATTAAAAAAAAAAAGAGATAAAAAAGGGCAAAAGAAACAATTAATTGTAGCACAAAAAAAAAAAATCATCACATCAATTATTTTGCATTGAAACCTAAATACTTGGTAGAGATAAATCTAAGCATTAGAGTTCATAAGATCAAGACCTACACACACAAGAAGCCTATCTAGCAGAAGTTGCAGAGAGTAGATCAGAGGGTATAATGAGTAGTTGAAGGCCATTGATAAAAAGAGAATGGATGCTCTATATGAAACAGATCCAAGCATCAGAGTTCACAAGATCAAGACCTATACACACAAGAAGCCTTTTTAGCAAAAGCTATAAAGAGTAGATCAGAAGGTATCATGACCAATTAAAGGCCATTGATAAAAAGAGAATGGATGCTCTGTATGAAATTTAGGGCTATCAATAGAGACCTGCCAAGCACTTTAGCAAGAGGGTGAAAGACAAATGTTTGCAAAAAGGAAAAGATCGAAGCTTTTGTTCATGATCCATGAGGAAAGTTCAGACCGAATTAGGCCAGACCACATGCACTCAAGAAGATTCTATTTGACGAAGGCACCATCTTCATGGACACAAACGGAAGCGAATTATCCCACCTTGGCAAACTGAATCAGCTAAATCGATACATCATCTGAAGATGACATCTACATTTAATTTCTGATTTTCATCCATTTGCATCAAAACTATGTGGATCTGATTCTCCTTAAAAGAAATTACTGATAGAAAAGTTTGTGAAGGATACATAGGCAGCTTGACTCAGGTGTGATCCAAATCATAATAAAAAATATTGTGTTTGCATCACATTCTCATTTTCTCTATGCATTATACATCATTCACTTAATTCTTTTGCCTAAACAAAAAAAAAGCAAAAAAAAAAAAAAGAGAAAAAAAGAATAAGAAGAAAAGAATGCTTGCTAAGTTGAAAACCCGAAAGGGCAGCTTAGGCAAAAATTGGAGCAAAAAAAAAAAGATGTCTCATTTAATAGTGATTAAATTTTGCAAAATACAAACCCATCATTATGATAAAAAGGATAGCCCTATAACTTATCCTATATCGTGTAGTCCTGTCAATCTGCAAGTATTTTGAATAAAAAGCAAAAAAGATCATGTCTGAAGTCATGATCTAGCTAGTCCTCCTCTACCTCCTAGAGTATGAATCTCTCGTGTCTTCATCAGAATTAAAGTCTGCCATAATCTCCTCAAATGGGCACCCCCTTCCTCAAGGTCTTTATAGCTCCTTCTACTGTAATAGTAAAAGTACCAACTGAATCATAACTGCTCACCATAATAGTATTGAAAACCCTCTTTTGAGTACCAATAGTTTTGAAACTACTCTAAAAAATCATACTCTACAGTTTAGAAACTATAGTACCCCTTTCTGACCTAACTATAGCAGTCCTTCTCTAAACCACCATTGTAATGTCATCTTGTCTCACTATAGTCACAATGTCCATTGTCATTTCCACTGCAGTATGAGTCATTATTTTAATCTATGGTATTACACTTCTAGTAGAACCCTGAGTCTCTTTCAAAGATTAAGTCACCCCTTCTGTTTGTGATGTAGTCCTCTTGCATCCAGTGGTTCCTCCTATAGTCTCTCCCTCCTCAGCTGCATCACCCTTTATTCCACTCAGCAGAGCAGCCTGGTACTCTTTCTCAACTAGCCAAACCACCTTTATCAACCACCTATCATATCTTTTGTGGTCTTAAGTGAAATTTAAGAATAAACAGTATGATAAATCCTCAGCCATCTACCTCGATAACTCTGGTAATCAAAGCTGTGATCTGCGTAAACTCTAAGAAAGAAAAACTGGGGGTACATCTTGTGTTTACCTCATCTATCTTAACACCCTCATCCCCTAATGGAAGACCATTCAAACCAAACCCAATAGGCAAAGCACTTAATGCCCATGGTCCCCAGTCATGAGAGATCTAATCCCTTACCATTAGTAGTGCTAAAAATGTGTCCTCTAGGGGTAAGCTACAGGCAACCATCCTATCTGATCTCTAACCAAGTCTCCATAAGACAAATATGGACTGAAAAGTAGGGGCCACCACCTAAAAATGATCCATTAGCCACACATCCAAGATAACCCAAAACCTAAAACAGACACCTATAAAGCACCCCCAATAGAAAGGGTAACAATACACAAATTTTTCTCACTTAGTGAATAACTGGTAAGACAATTTATCACTTTAAATTCGAGGAAAGCAATCAACACTCATCAGTGTCTCTACCAGTATAGCTTTAACCTCAGAATACCTCTGTTTCATTTGCCACTCTGGCATCACCCCAATCAACAAACCCGTATCTGACTCTCAAATAAAAAACCAAGGCCCTCATCTTGAGTCTTTGCACCCTCATATCTCCCTAATTACCAAGATCCTAGAACTTCTCAATCATAGTAGTCAAATTCACTTGACCATCACTAACCATCATCTAGCTTGTGACATCCTAAGACAAGTTCAAAAAAAAAAAGTCTTGAGAAATCTAGAAAATGCCAAACTTTAAACTTTGGCATAACTAGAGTTGCCTCTGAGTTGTAGGCAAGCCATAGCATTGAACTTCCTAAAGGTGGGACACAACTCCTCTTTATTGGCACCATAATAGAAAACATGGGCCACCAGATTCCAAAACCTAAGGCAAGCCCTCAGAAAAATATCAATCCCCTCGAACTCCTCATAAAGCCACTATCCCATACCAACTCAAGTTGAGTTTCTCAGTCTACAAATGCATAGCTCCATAGATGCAAAAGTCATATGAAAAAATTGTATTCATAAAACCAAACTCGTGAATTCACCCTATTGCATCTATGCAATCATCTATTATAGGCGTCATCACAAATCATCCATGGTATAGAAGTTAAACAAAAGGCCTATGAATTCTGAAATATGCATTCATGAACATGCATCATCTATACACAAACATACATTGCATATGCAACTATCTACAGCTATGCACAATCATGCATAAGCCAAGCTAGAGGCCTCTCCAAAGCTGACTAGTACTTTCTGGAAGCTGACTGACATTTCCTAAGGCTGACTAGTGCCTCCTCGAAGCTGATAGACATTTGCTAAAGCTGACTAATGCCTCCTTGAAGTAGATCGAGATCTCCTGAAGCTAATTAGTGCCTCCTTGAAGCTAACCGACATTTTTTAAGGCTGACTAGCACCTTCTTAAAGCTGATTGACATCTGTTGAAACTGACTAGTGCCTCTTTAAAGCTAATCGACATCTTTTAAAGCTAACTAGTATTTTCTCAAAGCTAGCTGACATCTCCTGAGGTTAACTAGTGCTTCCTCAAAGTTGACTAACCCATTTTGAAGCTGATTGGTACCCCTTGAAGCTGATTGATATCTTTTCAAAGATGAATAATACCCTTTCATCCAAACCCATCAATTTCCACCCATAAATGTCTAGAAACAATCACCTAAACATCCCTATGGTTCCTCTTTCCATCTCTTTTATAAAAAATTTGTCTAAGTCCTTCACCTGGATATGTTTAATCTAGGCATCCTTCTAATTCCTTTTTGTCACATTTTCATCAGAATCAACTGAATCCATCAATCAACCTAAAAATATCTAGCCACTAGCCTAGATATCCCTTTGGTTCATTTTCTTGCTTCCATTTATTAGTCAATTCCACCCGTAAATGTTTAAAAATAGTCACCTAGACATCCATATGGTTCCTTTTTCCATCTTGTCTATCTAAATCATCAATTTCATCCATAAATGTCTAGAAATGGTCACCTAGATATCCATATGGTTCTTTTTTCCACCTCTTTTATCCAAATCCATCAGTTCACACAAAAATATCTAGCACTATCTTAGATATCTCTTTGGTCCATTTTCTTGCTTTCATTTATCGGCCACATTTTCCAACCATAAATATTTAGGAATGATTACTTAAACATCCTTATGGTTCTTTTTACCATCTTTTTTTTTTCAACCATATCTCCCACCCAAACATGTGTAAGCACCAACCTAGACATCACTTTGGTTCCTTATACCATCCCAACTCTTGGGTTCACAATCATTAAAATTGCCTTAAAGAAAAGATAATTCTGATGAGAAGGTAACTATAAACTCTTAATTTTACACTCATATAATCTAGCTGTAGCTTGACACCTACTAAGACTAATGTGCTACACAGAGTCAGTATAGCGGTCTTGCTCATTCAGTCATATTAGTGCAAGGATACATAATTTTTGGACACTAACAGCTTTTCTACCTTAATTGGACCTGTTGTACCATATAGTATTTTTTTGAAACTGACTACATTTTTTCTTAGACTAACTACTCAATTATTCTAAAATTAATTTTGAGCCTGTCAACACTGACTGATAAGATTTCTGAAATCTATAACTCTTAAAAATTGATCCGGAAGTCTCAAAAACTAAACTGAAACCTTTGAAAACTGACCAAAAAAGATCTCAAAAAGCAAGCCTAGCCTACGCCACATGGAGCCGTGTCAAAACTGATGCAGATCCATACCCTCTTTTTTATGGAGCCGCATTTTTTACACCTTTTTTTGCACTAAAATGACTAAATTACCCCTTTCCAGCCCTTTCTAGCCCTACCCCTCATTGTGTTTTCACATTTTCACTATCTAAGCTACCCTCAACTCCATTTGCTTATAAATTGGCCCTCTATTTCTCATTTCTCTTTATTCCTTGAGTTAGAGTTAATAGCTATCCTCTAATTCCTCTCTTTTTCTCCCTCCAACTACTCTCTAATTAATTAATTAATATTTTTAATTAATTACTTATCTCAACCTAACCAAGTTAATTAATCTTTTTAATTAACTAAAACTCTTTTTTTAAATTAAAAATAATCACTCAATTAATTAAGCTTTTTAATTAATTAATTAATCACTTTTTTCAAAATCAAATTAATCCTTCTTTTTTTTCAAATCCACCCTTTATCCTAATTAATTAGTTAATCTTTTTAATTAATTAATCCATCCATCCATTTCATCACATTAATTAGTTAATTAATCATTTTAATTAATTAATTGCCCAATCAATTCAATTACTCGATCCCGATAAAATGGAACTTCAGTCCAGTAAAACTCTCCACCCTCTAAAAGCAAAGATATCAGTCTTTTCCTCTCAAACCCAAATCAAATTAATCTATCAAATCAATCCCTAAATTCCTCTACTTAATTGAGGAATGAACTATGTGGGTTTTGATTCCCATTCAATGGGGTATGTAGGCAAGTTTATAATTTAAATCCAAACCTAAAATCAAATCTCAAAATTAATTCCATTTTCCCTTTACTTTTAATTACAATCAATTATTTATTTATTTTTGGAATTAAGGAGTGATTATGTGGTTCCCTTAGAATCTATAAGGACTAGAAGGAACACTCTCCTTAATTTGTGAATGATTTACTTTATTTGCACATCAATTTTCCCATGCATCCATATTATGCCATGTTCATGCATTTTATTTATAATTATCATCTTATAAATGTTATCCATGAAATTAATTTTCAAAGTTAAATTAAACTTAAGAGCCAAATCACAATTATTTAAAACTAAAAACCTAGTCCCCAAACTCAACCTGGTTTAAGGCTATTGATTTTGTCCACAGAAAAATTAATTAGAAATTAGTGAATTGGAACCAATTTGGATTTTTTCCCTAATGTTTTCCTAATAAAATAAAAATAAGGTGGCGACTCTTAAAATCATTTTTCAAAATGAACTAATTCGAACCTGAGGGTTCCATCATGAGTCTAAACCCGAATGAGAATCCTATTTCCCTATAGCGAATCGAGCCCGTGCTCGAATGAGGCCTCACATTGGTTAACTGTCTTAACCTTAGAAGAGGTGAAGTGCCAAAATTTTTGCATTTAAGGAAGGTAATAAGTCAAAAGTCTTGTGCGAAAACTATTTAAGGTTTGAATAGAGGTCAATTCTTGGCTTGGTTTAAGGCATAACCTATACGCTGGGTTCTTAGTCTATATGTATGCATAGTTATGTTATGATGCATGCTAAAATGATTTCATGAATGTATACACTAAGGTCTCGATTAGTATAGTGCATGGAACCCGGAGTCAAAGGCTAGGGCAACAATATGCACAAGGGTAAAAGGTAGCTTGGTTAAGAGTCCCTATCCCACTAGAGCATCCATATACCTAACCACATATGAGTTAAAGAGCCTCACATGGGTCAAAAAATACTGATTGCTCATTAGACCACCAAAATAATCAAAGATTCATCATGGGGTGGAATGCTCGCTATCTCCGAACATACTTAAAGAGAGTTATTGAGCTAATGCTACTCACCATCCAAAAGTTTTCCTAAAGTTAAGTATAGTCAAGGAACCTTTATTATGCAAAGTGATACATGAAAATCAAATTATACTTAATGAGTCATATAGAGATTATTTTGGAAAATTTTTTCCTTACCCAAATAGTAATCCTTTTATATGCTTTCTTTAAAAAGGGGTGGGAACCAATCCCCCAGTGGAGTTGCCAATTGTGAGACTTCACTTAAATGCCCCTTCTTTGCTCGAAGAAATTGCCTTAAGGAAAGGGGAGCATTTTTTTTTTAAGGAGGTTATGAAATGAGTTTCGGTGCTCATAATTGGAATGACTATCATTTGGAAAATTGATTTGTGATTTTGAAAAAGTGATTTTGGGAGTTACCATCCTAATTTATTTCAAATGGGAAAATTAAAGGAAAACACAATTTGTGACTCCAATTAATTAATTTTCTAATTAATTTACCCCAGGATAAAAATCACTAGATTTCAAACCAAGTTGAGCTCGAGCACTAAGTTTTTGGTTAGATAATCTAAATGTGGCTCTTTAAGTTTAATTTGACTTGAAAAATTGATTTCATGGATAACAAATATTAAAAGACAATTGTGAGTAAAATGCATGAGCATGGCATATCTTGAATGCATGGAAAATTAAGGAGTGAATAAAATAATCCACAAATTAAGGAGAGTATTCCCTCTAGTCCTTATGGAATTCAAGGGGAACCACATGATTTCTCCTTAAATCCAAAATTAATTAACTAAATACATTAATTAAAAATAGGATACCTTCTATAGCCCTTATGGGTACTGCAAAGACCATAGATTCCCTTACAAAAGTATGAAAAATATATAATTACAATTGAAACTAAATTGAAAATGAAATTTATTTGAAATTGGTTTTAAAGTTTGGATTTAATTCCAAATGTGCCTACATATCTCATTAAATGGGGGATCAAAATCCACATATTTCATTCTAAGATTAAGTGGAGGGATTTACAGATTGACTGATTTGGTTTGGTTTGATTTGGTGTTGTGTGGTGAGAGAAGGAATTTATACCATTATATGAGTTGAGTGGAGAGTTTGTTAGACAGAAATATTGTTTTATCTATTTCGAAAAACAAGGATCCTTCTCAAGGAGAGAGGGTGAGAATAGATGATTTGATTGATGAATTAATTAAAAAGATTAATTGATAAATAGGATAATTAGGTGGATGGATTAATTAATTAATTAAAATAATAAATTAATTAATTGGATTGAATGAATGGATTAAAAAAAGATTAATTTGATTTTAAAAAGTGATTAATTAAAAAAAGAGAATTAGTTAATTAAAAGGATTAATTAACATGGTTGGGGTGGGTTAATTAATTCATTAAAAGGATTAATTAATTAATTAGAGAGAGTGATTAGAGGGAGAAGAAGAAAGAGAACTAGTGGATAGCCATCTACACTAGTTCTTAGGTGAAAATTTTTCTAAGAAATGAGAGGGTATTTATTCATCTAGGTTATAGGGCAAAAAGACAAAAAAAAGGGCTGCAAAAGTGGGTTGAAACAGGGGCAATTTTGGAAATTTAAGGCTAGCAAGGGGGATTAAGCTGGCGGATCTACCGTGCTTTTGGGCGGATTCTATTGGTATGACCGATTGCAATCTGCTAGCTTAACAAAGATAGCCGGTGGATTTGCTGGCCCTCCTAGTGGCTGATAGGCAGCTCCTTTTTTCTAATTTTAGAGATTGATGTTAGACCAAGCTGGAAAATGAAGTGTTCAAATAACAATGTGCTTAAAGGCTGATAAATTTTCTTTCGAGGGCATTACCCTCGACCCCTCACCAGCTAACCAGCTAGCACAACTGCCGTACCATCTCTGTATAGTGCACTAAATTACCAGGCGTTAGATTGTGACTGGATGATAAGAGTGTAAAATTAATTATTCACAAGGCTATACGTACCATAATCAAAGACTTGCCCAATTACATTTTTATAAAATATTTTTCCCATTCATATCATGCATGTATAATGTACAAAAGAACATGTATTCATCTCAAACATGGGTTATACCTTGAACTAAAGAAGGGTCTCGCTCGTACCCCTATCCCAAATGCCTTGACTCCTACACCTTAAATAGCTCACCCCAGTCTTTAACCCTAAACACTATAATCCTAGCCTTTAACCTAAAAACACGTAACTTTAACCTAATCCTTACCAAAAACCTAAACATTTAGGTCTCAAATACTAAGATTAGCCTAAAAAAACTAACCTGCTATTCTTAAGTCCAATATCCTCAACCCAATATATCCAAAACCTCCATAACCCAATACCTTTTCTCAATAGCCTTAAGCACCAATTACCTTAAACATCATCCCTTAAGCCAAAACATTACTCTAAGCCTAATTCCTTTGGCCCAACACATTATCCTAAACCTAAAATCTCATCCTACTTTAGAAGACCTTTAAATCGCAAATGTGGGTAGCCACAACATCAAAACGGATCCTTTTCCATCGAAGTTTGTATGCCCATGCTCCTGTTTCTTCCTAAGCACTTACCCAATTCTTTATTTTTTGCTTCAATATACTAATGGCTAACTAGACTGACATTTCTGTCCTGACCATACTCATGAACGGCATCCTTAAAAAGTAAGAGGAAAGCCTTTAAGATATTATGTATGCACAACAAGTCTAACTTAAGAAATAACAAAAATCTATCATTAAAGAAGTGAGGGCTATGATTATTCAAGCTATTATCAACTAGAATAACCCAGACTCAACCTTGAATCAAACCAACAATAGCCCTTATTTAAACAAAATCAATCAATATCTAAACTAAGATGGAGTTTTCTCTTATCCCGAAACCAAATTGTTCATTCATGGGGAAATTTGAAACCATAAGGAAAACCATCAAATCCTTGAAGCACCATAGTGACCTGATTGATGTGGATAGCTTAACCTTGTTCCTTAATGCCAAGCTTCTTCTTAAATTCAAAATGCTTAAACTGGATAGATTTGATGAAACTACTTGCCCTAAGACCCATTTGAAGATATATATAGGGGCAATACAGCCTTTAGGACATAACAATGAGCTCTTTGCTCAGCTATTCCAACAATCACTAATCAATGCTACCATTAGATAGTCTCATTAGACAAGAGCTAAAAAAGAACATGGGATGATATATGTCATGCCTCTATCCAGCAGTATCATTATAACATCAAAGTGGATGTCGTTAGGCTAGACTTGGAAACTATAATGCAATTTCTAGATGAGTTCTTCTCCACATTCTTTCCAAGGTGGAAGGCTAAAGCTACTCAAATGGTAAGTTGACCAATTAAGCAAAAATAGGTGGACATCTTTTTCAAAGACCTACTTCCAGCCTACCAAACCCATTTGCTAACCCTATGCCTACCCACCTTCAAAGCTTTGATTCTAACTGCATAGAGGTTTGAAAAATGCATTCGAAGTGAATCATTTTAACTTGAATTTCCTACCATCAACTCAAATAGTGATGAAGAAACTAAAACTAACTTAACCTTACCTTATCTCAGCCCCAAATGGCACGACATGGAAAAGACAAGCAAAGCTAATTTGACCTATCTGAGTTTGAATTCCAAGTTTATGTTGTAGTCTGAGTCCAAATCTCAAAATCCAAGTCCAAATTTGAATCTCAGTCTATCATTATTTTTTTCATATATTTTATCAACCATGTCGATCCTTTTTTGTTATCTTGTAATAAAATTTCCTTTATAGCATCTACATTCTCTTTTTACTATTTGTGCACTTATTTCCTTATATTTCATTTCTAATCCAACATAGATGAGTTAAAAAAAAAAAAAAAAGAAGAAAAAAAAGAGAGAGGAATGAACAAATAGATAATCAATAATTGTTTTGTCAGCCCTTAACCATAGAAGGTCAAGTGACCAGTTTCATATGATCTTCTCATCAAACAGTTGAAACACAAATAGCAAATCAGATGGAATTACCTATTACATTTTGGGTAATCAATCGGTGTACCTCAACATGGTACAACAAGCTAAAAGAAAGCAAAATGTCCCTATTAGGATCCTTATCAAACATATAATTCAAAGGACAGAGCCCTTTAATATGAAGGAAAGCAAGAACCCAATGTTTTCTTCCATTTCATGCTAAATTTCATTAATTAAAGCTTAGTAAGTTAAAAATATAAAAACAGTAGCTTAGGTAGAAGTTAAAGCTAAGAGAGAGAGAGAGAGAGCTCATCCTAGTTATCACTCTATCATCTTTCATATCTAAATCATCCCTTAACTCAAGCCCTTATCCCTTATTAAGGGCGTATCCTCTAAATTTCTTCAAATGTTTTCTATTGATCCATCTTACAATATATCCTCCAAAGTTATCCTCTCTCATTAGGAGCTTGTCAATCCATCCTCATGCCCATGTTCCATATTATGGCCATATCTTCTAAGCTTGTTATCCTTTGTCCTCCATATCTCTTTTGTCAAATCATCTTATCTCTTAGCTCAAGCAACTAAGGCATAATCTTCCACATCACCAGCTGTTAGTATGTTATGTCCTTATCACTCAAGTTGTCTCTTTCTACTAGCCCTGTAAGCATTCCTGAGGGCTCTTCCTTTTAGCTAATGTGTCATCTATAATGAGTCAAACTAATAAAGTGGCACTTCAAGAATCTTAGATAGTAAGATAATTTGACTTCTCTTCTTTATGAATCATGCTACAGTAGTAAAATTATATAACTTTCCTTTTAGAAGATTCAACCAAACCTTCAAGCCATTCCTAAAAGCCCAAACCTCCTTAGCAACTCAAGTCATTCCTTAAAGCTTAAGTACCTTGGCAAAGCAAAAATTGATATTTATCAAACTTGAAGGGCAGCCCAAGCGATCAAATCATCTTTCAAAGCTAAACTAAGTGGTTAAATCACTCCAAAGGCCATATCAAAAGGCAAACTCTTGATGTATGGATCACACCAGACCAATAATCTTTCCTAAAAATCTAAACATCACCCTTATAGTTGCCCATGCCAAATAAACTATTCTCAAAATCCAAAAGCCTACTTTAATGCAATCTTAACTATGAAGCCTTCATCATGAAGCCAAAACTAAAAATCCTTCATCAAGAAGCCTTTATACCATAAGCTTAACCCAAAAAAGCCTTCATTATGAAACCCAAACCCAGAAGCCTTCATTTTAAAGCTCACACCAAGAAGCCTTCATCTAAAAAGCCCATTCCAACCTTTAAGCAACAATTGACTAAGACTGATATCCTCTTAAGCTAAAATTGATTGAGCCTTCCAACTCGAACTAGTTTGATCTCCTCTTAAGCCAAAATTGACCAAGTTGTCCAACTTGATCCTATCTAATCTCCTCTTAGGATAAAAATGACCAAGCTTTCCAACTTGATCCAATATGATCTCCTTTTAGGCAAAAACTGATCGAACATTGGAAACTGATTCAATATGATCTTCTCCAAGGTCAGACCTAACTAAGCCTTCTAAACCTAGCTTAGCCTCCTAGCCTAACCTCCTCCAAAGCTTAAGCCTAGCATTTTAACATTAAATCTGATCCATCTTTCTAACCTAGCCTCCTGACCTAGCCTTCCAAATTGCTACCTCTAAAGCCAAAACCTAGCATCCTAGCATCAAATCTAATTCTAGCTTTATAGCTTGACCTCTTCCAAGAAAAAACTTGACTTAGCCTTTTAAAGATGTCCTTTTCTGAAGCTAAACTAGACCTAGCTTTCCAACCCAAGTTCTTTAAAGGTCTAGCCTTCTAAAATAACTTCCTCCAAGGTTGAACTGATAAGCCTTTATCTATGACTAATCCTTTAACCAACCTCATACCAGACCTAAATTGAGTATGGTCCTTTCATCTTTAAACTAACTGATTAACCAAATGCCAAACAATCAAGTCACTTTTTCTATATCCATTTGAAATAGAGACACCTTCCTTTGAAAAGATTAGCACTCCTTATCAAGTTGGCTCTTCACAGTTGAAGGTATCCAATTTCTAAAAAAATCTTTTGATAGTCAAATGCATTTCTCACTAGAACAAGTTGCTAATCAAAAATCATGAAATAAGATGGATCATCAATCCAAATTTCAAGATGGGTTATTAGTTTGAATTTCAAGATGGACCATTAATCCTAGTTTAACAGATCATCAACTCGAATTCTTGATGTATCATTAATTAGACTTCCTAAACCAATACTATGATCATCAACCAATCAGACTTTTTGAGATAAGACTAGAACCATCAAACCAATCAAACTTCCTAAACCAACATTAGGATCATCAGCCAATCAAACTTTCTGAACTAAGACTACCAACCAATTAGAATTCCTGAATCAAGATTAGGACTATTAGCATTATAATCCAAGATTCCTAAAAATATTAGGGCATCTATTATATCCTAAAATTACCCATATTTTCCCCTAAAATATATTCAAACCCTAACCTTGACATCCCTCTAGTTCATTTTTCTACTTATTCATTAAAGTCAGTTTAATTTCACTCACAAATGTCTAAGAGATGGAGACTTAGACATCCTTGTGGTTCATACTTCCACTCCTTTCCATCAATTTCACCTATAAATGTCTAGGAATCTGAGACCTAGACATCCATATGGTTCCCCTTTCCATCCTTTTATTAAAATCTATCAATTTTATCCATAAATGTCTAAGAGACAGAGACTTAGACATCTATGTGGTTCTTATTTCCATCCCTTTTATCAAAATCCATCATTTTCACACATAAATGTCTAGAAATGGTAAATACATCCTCTTGGTTCCCTTTTTCCATTACTTCCTTATCTTGAAATCATCCATCATATCACTAATATATGTTTAGGAATTATTGCCATTTGTCTTCTTTTACCATTTTCCTCAAAATTCAACCATGTCAAGCTGACCTAGATATCAACTTAGTTCCTTTTACCATTCCCTCTTTCGGAGTCACTATCATTAAAATTGCCTTATAGATAAGGTAATTTTAATGAGGGGGCAGTTATGAACCCTAAAAATAATAATTACACATTTTATTTACACTAGAGAAAACAATAATTAGGCATTTTATTTACACTAGAAAAGAAATTCCATATAAAAATTTGCAATAAAACAAAATCAAAACCATAAAAATGATTAGATCTTTTCATTTTTTTTACAAGGTCACTTATCATATAAATGTTGGTTGAAATTAATAGAATTTAAAAACATGCAAATTCATCAAATTAAAAACTAATTAAATAAAACTTGAGTTCAGAAGAAAAAGAATACCTAGATTTGATCATAATAAAATAAATATATGTAACTTTGAAAATGAAAAATTAATGCAAAAAATTAAGTGACTGAAGTGTGAAACTCCATGGAAAATGGAAGATTTCGTGAGGAGGCTAATACAATTAGCCATTACAATTATAAAAATTAATAAAAGCACCATTAAGATCAATTTTGCCTCATTAATTCTTTGTATGTCACCCATAGTAGTAGTTTTTCCAACAACTAAAAAGGACTGAAAGAAAGAAATAAACTAGTAGATGGTGATGATGGTAATGATGATGGGTAAATGTGTACCATATAGGGCATAGAATATTAAAATTCATTTTGGTCAAATGATGGTACATGGTTGTTATATATAAGGTATCTTGGGGTAGGGGTGTTTTAGGTATTAAATATTATTTCTTTCTTTTTTAAATTTTTAATGGAAATTTGAAAAAAAAAATAGGTGGAAGGACTAGTTGATTTAACAAATCAAAATTGAAGGACTAATTATTAGTTTTTCAAAAAGTAGAGACCAATTAGTTAATGAAGTCAAATTTCAAGTGTGTGTGTATAGGTCAATGAACAATAACATATACAGCTAAAGTAAATGGGCACCAGGAGTTCAGAATGTAATGATAGAAACAGTAAAATAACAATGAACAATAATAAAATAGCATAATCAATATGCAGTCATAAAAGGGTAGTAACTTGTCCTTTTAATAATAAACATATGCTTAGTCGATTATATGCCTAAGCTATATGGCTAGGTAGAATACCAATAATTTAGACTATATCAGTTGAGTCATCAATGTACATAGTCTAATAAAATTTATGCCATTAGTAAAGGTATTATGTCATATAAGTGGTTAATGATTCAGTCATGGTTATTAAGAAACATAACAATAGATTGGCCCGATGGCCTCTCATTAACAATCAATACAATTATCTATAATATTAGGTTCAATATATAAGTTTAGTAGTAACAAAACAATATGGCTTTTTAATATTTATAGTCTCAATGAATGGTTGTAATAAAAATAATAGAAACAATAATCACAATGCAATTTAGTTCATTGAGAATAAATAGACCAATAAAAAGATTTAAAAAAAAACTTATAGTGGGTTACTGTGCACTTGACTATACTATAATCTTTTCAGTAACACTCAAATCATCTTTTATTATTCATGAGACTCAACTAGCACACAAATCTACTCTTGCTCTTGTTAAAACTCTTATAAGGAAAGGAAAGAAGAAAGTACTCACTTGAATTCTAGGCTTATTATTAAGTTCTTATGGTTTCTTTAAAGAAAATGAAAGAAATCTGGTTTGGATTGAGAGATCTAGAAAGAAAAATGAAGAACTTATGTGCAAGTGTTTGATATGCTTTGGAATGGTATGGATGTCTTATATAGAGAGAAAAAGGAAAAAATAAAAATAAAAATCATTGTGGGCCAAATAACTATTCATTATTAGCTTTATAAGCAACACGAGTGTCTCATAATCAACATGGGTATGTCCTTTGGGTACGTTGGCTACTGCCTAAATTTCTAATGGAATTCATAAAGCAATAGCTTAAACTTATTTATTCATGTTTTCCAATGTTATTTGACATCAAACCTCTCATTTTGCTTCTTATATCTATACAAGCATCCATCAACCTCAACATCAAGCTTCACAGCTTGTCTCTCTTATACCAAGATCCTTGCTCCCTTCTCTAATATTAAGCTTATCACCTCACTCCTCTTATACAGAGCTTCTCAGCTTACTTCTCTAAAATCGGGCTCATATTTGTTTTTAACAAGTCACCTCTCTCGTTAACTTGCATATCTATCAATAAAGACTTCATCCTTATCAGTGAACCTAGTCATTACCATCAAAATTTAATCTCGTAATTGAATGTAACACCTTAAGAACTAGTTACCCATAATAGATATTTGAAGATAATCATGGATAAACATTGATGGTGAAGGTGAATGTCAAAGGCTTGATGGACAATTATAAGATTGGTGATAAAGGAGGGAGGTATAAAGAAGAACTATAGAGATGAAGCTAGAATCTAAAATAATATAAGGAGTATAGATGTAACAAACAAATAAAATATAAGATCAGACAAGCAAAGGACTAGGTATTATTAAGCGAATAGATGGGGTCGGTTCAATAAGACGAGCAAAATGAGCATGAGATGAATCTAAGGCTTTGATGACAAATCCAAGGGTATTTATAGAATTACAAAGGGGGTGAACCCTTAATTCTTCACTCTCATTATGCAGTCGTACCTTGACACCTACTAAGTTCAGTAAGCTACACAAAGCTAGTAAGACAATCCTGCAAGCTAATTTGGGGGAGGGGGTTCGAGGGCAACACCTCGAAAGAAAAATTTTAGCCTTCAAATACATTGCTACCCAGACACTCAAATTTCCAATATGGATCAACATTAATCTCTAAAAAAAAGGGTCATCATGTGTCAAGCCATAGGAACTGCCTGTGGCACGCCATGTGTTAAGCCACAAAGCATGTGCAGTACCATAGCCCCCAGTGCGGTTAGTTTGGTCCCCCCTCTGCCCTTTAAAAAGACATTTTTACACCTATTTTATTTGATTTTCACCCCTTTTCTAGCTCTACCTTCTTGACTTTTCACTTTTAACATTCCCAAAATGCCCTTTAGCCCATTTGCCTATAAATAGACTTCCATTTTTACCATTTCTCTGTACCCACCAAAGCATTTTTTAATAGGCTATCCACTTGTTCTTTCTCTCTTTCCTTCCAATCAATCTCATATTTAATTAATTACTTAATCATTTTAATTAATTAACAAATCCCTTTCCATCCAATTTAATTAATCTTAACTAATCTTTTTTAATCACATCACTTAATTAATTAATTAATTATAATTTTAATTAATTAATTCATCCACCTAATCACCTTCATTAATTAATTAATCTTTTTAATTAATTAATCCATAAATCAACCAATCCTCTAATTTCATCCACTCTCCTTGAATAGGATCCCAGCTTTCTTGTATCAATAAAATGGATTTTTAATCCAACAAAATCCTTCGCCTCTCATGCACACCAAAAGAGGAGGTATAGCATCTTCTCTAACCCTTAAATCCTTAAACCAAAACAAATCAATCTGACTAATCTTAAAACCCTTCCATTTCACCATGGAATAAATTACATGGGTTTTGATTCCTATTCAATGGAATATATAGGCATGCTTGGGATCTAACTCAAATCCCCAAATTCAAATCCCAAATCAATCCCCTTCCCCTTGTATTTTTCATTGTCAAAATTTATATTCATATTTATAAGGGAATTTGTGGTCTTCCTACTAGAACCCATAAGGGCCAGAGAAGGCATCTTACTATTCAATTAATGTAATCATTTTGGAGTTAAGGAGTAAACCTGTAGTTCTCCTAGTACCATAAAGACTAAAGAGAACACTCTCATTAACTTGTAGATAATTTATTTTACTTCCATTCTTTAATTTCCTTATGCATTTATAATTATGCCTTGCTCATGCATTTAATTACTATTTTATAATTGTCCTTCATAAAACTAATTTTTTTAAGCCAACTTAAACTTAGAAACCAAATCTAGATTATTAAAAAACCAAAAACCTAGTCCTTGAATCCTCTTTAGTTTTAAAGAATAGTAATTTTATCCTTGGGTGAATTAATTGAAAGATTAATAAATTGGAGTCATAAAATGGGTTTTCCCTTAATTTTTTATTTTAAAAAAAATTAGAGTGATAACTCCCAAAATATTTTCAAAATAAACCTATTCGAGCTCAAGGACTCCAACTGTGAGTCTGAACCTAAATGAGAATTTTGATCCCCCTCTTTATTGGATCAGGCTAGTGCTCGAATGAGACCTCACAGTTGGTGACTCCACTGAAGATTGGTTACCACCTTTTTAATACAAAGAAAAGCAAAAATAAGAGGATTACTATTTAGTTGAGCTTTTTCTCAAAAATAGTCTCTATTTGACTCATTAAGTTTAACTTAGATTTCATGCATCAATTTGCATAGTAAAGACTCTTTGCTTAAACTTAGTTTTAGGAAAACTTTTGGACTAAGAGTAGTGTGAGGCTTACTCGAGCACTAGCCTGATCAGCTAAAGGGAATAAAAAATGCTTTTTTGGGAAAAACATCACGATTGGAACCTGCTATAAGTTCAAAAAATTGTATTTTGGAAATTGTAATTTGTAAAAGGATGTAACAACCCATACCTACCCTAGGAATTTTCATGATAATTTGCTTGATTTAGAACTATTAAGGTTAAGTGTGTGTTGTTGTGAGAATTAGTATTCTATGTGTTGATGAGCATGTGGTATATTAAATTAATTTTAATTATGCATAATATGAGCTGTTATTGTGAAATAAATGATTTACATGAAGTGCATTTGCATAAAATAATTTATTTTAAATAAAATGAATTTTCATGCATAAAGGCAATTTTTAAGCATAAAACAACTTTATGAGTATTTTAAAATAATTTTTAAATAAATGTTTTGGGAAAATTTTAATGAAAATAATAAGAAAAATGTTTTTATTTTTATTAGTTATAATCAGCCCTAAATTTAAATAAAAATCTCAAATACCCAAAAGCCCACTACACTAAAACCCTCCTAACCTAGTTCATTAAGGGTATTAGTGGAAATTGCATCCAAACCCTAATATTTAACGAAAATTTCAGCTAGCCTAGGTTTTTCAGCAACCATCACTCTATTTTTCTATATCTTGGCAGACAAGTTCTCTCAAAATAGTTCTCTCTACTGAAATTAAGAAAATACCTTTTAGTTTCATGATTTCTTGACCGTAATCGTAAGTTTTCTTTCGCTCTCGATTCCTAAACTGATTTCTATGAAATAAATTATAAGAAAATTATTTTGAATTGGTTGTTTACTGGTTTTTATAGATTAATTCTGTTTGCATGAGTTTTTGGGAGAGAAAATCTATATTCTACCAAAAATACAAATCTTTCCGCAAGATTTCTCCAAAGGTGAATCCTATAACTTAAAATCACAATTTTTATGCATAAACATCACTATAGGAGGGCGATTTGTGCACTATTGGTTTCTAAATTGATTTTTTATTTGTTCTGATGAAAAATATTGATTAAATTATATTTCTACATATTTCTATAATGATCGAAAAGTTTCAGAAAATAAAGGAATTCAAGGTTTTTGTGCTAGAACTTAGAATTTGGAAAATTCTATTATTAAATTAACATGTGGTTGCCAATTTGTGTGAGAAAGAATTTTAATATGATATTTTTTTTATTTAGATGAAAAATAATGATTTAAATTATGTGTTTGCATATTGCTATAATGAATGGAAAGTGCGGAAAGCGCGAAAACTCATGATTTTCACCTAAGTTTTAAAACTTAGAATTTTTTTATATAAATGCTACCTATGGCTATTGACTCATGCATGAAGTGTTGTAAATTGATATTTTCTGTAATTGAATGAAAAATAATGGTTTAAACCATTTCTTTATATATTACTGTAATGACCAGAAAATATCAAAAACAAAAAAACTCATGGTTTTGTACCTATAACCCAAAAAATTGAATTTTCATGTATAAGAAATACCAAATGTGGTCTATTCATGTGCATTAACATTCCAAAATTATTTTTTTTGTATTTACATAAAAAATCTTGGTTCAAACCATGTTTTCACATATTACTGAAATAGATGGAAAGTGCGAAAAGAAAAAAAAAATTAGTTTTCCTTTTGATGATGCATTTGACCTACATTAATATTTTTATCCCAATGTCTATAATTTTTATACAAAGTATTTTGATGATTACTGGCATGTATGTATGTATAACAATTGATAAAATTACATGTTAGTTGAAGGAATGACACTAGAAAAGCCTAGAGGCACTTTGGTATACTTAAGGTATCTTAACCTTATATTGTGATTAGAATGTGAATGTGATTGGGAAATATGAAAAGGGATTTTATGAGGACTTAATAATGAATTAATGGACTTGAATTGATAAAGAGATTGATTGAATGAATGGATCATAAAAGTTAAGCATGACACTTGAAAGGTTAATTGATTAGTTGACATGTATGAAAGTGTTAAGTAAGTTGATTGTTAAAGTGAACTAATATTATGATATTATGATGACCTTAGAAAGGTATTGACATAATTGTAATGTGCTTTCATGTGAGTCTATTAGGGCTAAGTGTGTAAGACTTTCAAAGTCAATATGTTATATGCAAGTGATGAGTACACTTATACGTGTAACTCTAAGTGTATATGAAAGCTATATTGCATGGGGTAGTTATTGGATAGGAGCATCATGATTAAATAAATACTAAGTATTAAATTAAATATTATGTTAGAGTTTGAGGAGCTTTAGAAGTGCAAAGGGGCTATGTATACTAGGAGCAAATGAACCACAAGGTGAGTAAACACTATGCTCATGTTACAAGTGTGAGTAAACACTGTGTTCATGCTATAAGTGTGAGCAGCATTATGATATGTTACAAACATGTGATATCTTGTTATGTGAGCCTTTATCATCTTTGAAACCCAAGTTCTTTCTACCCTAAAATTTGATTAAGTGATTTCTTTGTAAAGCTTGGGTCACCAAAGGACAATTGGTCCAAAATCCACTTTTGTTATCTAATGATAAATTCTTATGATTATTACCCTAGCTTATAATTCTTTTTGGAACTACACTGTTCTTGTATCTTTTGTCCAATAAGTTAAACTGATATTGCCATTTTGAAATATGTGATTGTTGCCTTAAATGTTATTGACATATGTGATTCCCATTAGCTCTAGCTATGGTACCTTACCCTTTATGCAGAATCCTCATGCCGATGCAGGTAATCATTGGAACTTGTGCACATGGTCTTAACCCGATAGATAGGGGTAGTGTATCTACCTCAGCTAGAAAGGGGCAGTTCTAGCCATGGGACCTGATCAACTTCATGCATTATAAGTGATAGGAGTTGGAATTTGGTATAAGGCCCCCTCTCCTCAATGTGTTCGAGTGATAGAGCAATAGCCTTCACTCACTATGTGTTATAAGTGTGATTTCTGCGAACTTGTCAAATTGAACCCTTGCTAAATTGCAACTTGATTCATGAATTATAAATCATGAACTATTTGTATAAGCTATGTGTTTCCTTTTTAAAGGAATATGTGATAATGTATGTGCTTTATCATTTACTCATTGATCATTTAGATCATCTATCTTACCCCTTTTCCTTGTGTGGTTCTAGGTGAGCAAATGTGAGTAGGCAAGGTGATGGCTCAAACATTCTACTTTGCTTAGGGGATTCCTTGTCAAAGTCATTAATAATTCTATGTTGTGAAGTGTTGTTATTAGATGCTCAAGGAATATTTATTTTTGATGTTGATTTTGAGATGTTATTATTTCTTAAGCTTCTGAGTGAATTATGAATATTATTTTTCCTTATGGATTATATGTGAATTGTCTAATTACTGTCTTCTGTAACTAAAGGTTTTCATATAATGTTTTAAATGAGTTATTGTAAGAGGTTTGGTATGATCCTAGGCATGATTTGTATATGTGTAATTGGGTTCTATGGGCATGGGTGACCTTATGTCTCCCCATGTTCTAGGACCATCATATCTCTAAAGTTGGGATGTGATAAAGGAGTCGCCACTTTAATTTTGTTTGTTTTAGTTTGGAAAATTAAAGAAAAAACACAATTTGATTGACTCCAAAATTATACCATTTATCCTATGGAAAAGCACTAGTCCTCGAATGACTAAAGAGGGCTCGGGGACTAGGTTTTGGTTAAAATAATCCAAAAAATTAGTTTGACTTAAATAGAAAATACCTTTTGTAAAAAGAAGTTTTTTTTATGTATGTATGAATAGATATAATATGATGCATAAAATAAATATTATTCATGTAATGCAGGGCAAATGTTAAATAATGACAATTACAAAATGTGAACAATAAAGGAAAACTACTTAAATTAATTACAAGTCAAAATATAAAATAGGGGATCATTCCTCTAGCCTTTATAGGTTCTAAGAAAAGCACACATTCCCTAAACATAATCTAAATAGCTAAAGCAAGAAAAAGTAATAAAACAATTGTAATAAAAAGAACTAAATTTTTGACTTTTATTTAAGAAAAGCAATTTCAATCTTAAACTATGTGAAGAATGTGATAGGGAGAAGAAATTGTTAATTTTAGCAGAGTTGATGTCTTAGAGACGGCATGCTTGTGTATCCCTTTGAATAGGAATCAAACCCCACATAGTTCTTCCTTCTTACGAAGGAGGTGTTTTTAAGTCAATGCCTTTGTTATCATGTTTTGATTGATTTTAAGGGCTTAAGGGTTTGTTAATTAGGTCAAATTTTAATTAACAAAAATTAGATCTTTTTATATTTAGATCTTAAAATTGGAATTGAAAAAGGAAAAGAAAAGAACTTCTACCTTACGCTTTCAGTGGCGATGAACGTAGGGAATGAGTTTCACACTGGATCTAAGTTCCACCTTGGCTTAGGGATAACACGAGCACTCCTTTTGGAAGAAGGACTCTTGAACTCTTTTAAAGGAAGGACTTTAAATCACCCTTGCTTGAGTATCACAAATTCCCTTTGAAAGAAAGAACTTGATTTGCACATTTTATTTATTAGGAGGCTTAGAGATATGGTTTGAGCTGATTAAAAGGCTTATGAATAGGGTTTTATGTGATGGAATAGGTTTTGGAATGGGGGTTTTAGAGATTAAGAGGTTTAGAAAAAGGGTTTTGATGATTGTGAGGCTTAGAAATAGGGTCTATAAAGCATTAAGGGGAGTATAGAAGTATGTAATTGTGTGTGGATGTTGTTAGAAGGTGCAAGGTATTTATAAGGGAGTCTAGGCGCTTAAAATAGTGAATTTTTAATGTAGGATCAGCAAAAAAAAGTGTTGTGGTAACTCATCAGGGATTCTGGTAAACATAGAGCCCACTACGTTATTGCAGGGACACCTGCAACAACCATAGCGGTGGTTATAGTTAACGCAGCTAGATGCCAATTGCTGCAGCTAGCTCGCAGGTTGCCACACCTCATTTTTAAGCCTGTACTCATCTGTTCTTGATCCGATTTGGGTCCAGTTTGATTCTATGGGTTTGTAATCGAGTGTTGGTTATTTAAAGGTGTAATTTTAAGGAAATTTATTTTTTAACGAGGCGCTGCACCCTTGATCCCTACCTACTAACTGACTAACGAGATCGCTGTAGTGGCTTTGTGTAGCGCACTATTCTTAACAGGTGTCAAGCTATGGCCAAATCATAAGGGTGCAAATTTGAGAGTTCACAAGTAGCATTAGCTCGATAATACTCTTTGATTATGTTGGGAGATAGTGAAAGCATTCCACCCTGTGATAAATCCCTGATCATTTTGGTGGTGTAACAAGTAATCAGTACTGTTTAACCCACGCGAGGCTTCTTGACTCACATGTGCTTAAGTATATTAATGCTTTAGTGGGATGAGAACCTTAAACAAAACCATCCTTCACCCTTATGCAAGTAGTTGCCCTAGTGTTAACTATAGGTTCCATGTACTATAATAATAGAGACATTTGTGCATATGTCCATGAATCCTTTTTCGACATGCATCATGACATTGTCATATATACGTAATATAAAAAACTCGACAATGAAAGACCAAACATCTCAAATACCAAAATTGGTGGTTCATCACCTCAAACACATGATCACACACTCACCAAAATTCTATAAGCCAGTGACCAATCGAACAAAAGGAAATCCTTTTTCTCAACACAGCATTGCACCTATACACTTTTTTTTCCTTCCAAAATGTAATAATTTACCCTTCTCTTTTCCCTTTTCTTTTGAAGGTACTGATAGCCAACACTTTCATCCTTTTCGCCAAGATGTCATGAGTGCTTTTTTGACTAACCTCCTCAAAAAGCAAGAGGAGGCATTCCAAATTGCACTCACCACTGCTCTTAAAACCCAAATTGTGTCTTTCACCAATGCCTTTAATGTTCAATCTGCAACACTTACCAATGCCCTCAACTCTTAATGCCAGTTAATCATTAATGAGGTCAAGGACATGACCAATGCTGCCTTCACTCCTCCTCATGTTGAGCTTGTTTCTGCTCAAGCTGTGACTAGCCATACCCCCACTTTTACTCCTCTCATTACCCATCTCACCAAAAATCCTACATCTTTTGCTTTGGATTTGAATGCCACTACACCCTCTCCCACTATGAATCTTTTTAAAAATGGAGATTTCTCTAGCTTTTTCGAAGCCAAAAAATTTATGGAGAATTTTGAGTCTATAGAACAAAAACTTAAGAACAATAAAAAACATGAAGACATGATCGATGTTGAATCTCTGACTCTCTTCCCTAATGCGAGGGTTCCACCAAAATTCAAAATGCCGATCATTGACAAGTTTGATGGCACCATATGTCCCAAAACTCACCTTAAGATATATGTAGGCACTATGAGACGCTTCAAAAAAGATGATAAGCTTTTTGCTCAACTATTCCAACAATCATTGACCAGAGCCATTGTCAAGTGTTTATTAGATCTCTAATAGAATTACAATAAGATATGGGATGACATATGCAAAGCATTTGTGAAATAATACCACTATAATATTGAAGTGGATATCACTAGTCGAGATTTATAGAAAACCAAACAAAGTCAAAGAGAGTTGTTCACCTCTGTGAACCCTCAATTTTGCACCCTTATCATCTAGCCACTGCCTAGCACCACCTAAGACTAGTGCGCTAAGTAGAGCCAGTATGGTTGTCCCTGACTGGAACATTCAATCATCTTAGTATAGGGAAGCTTAATTTTTGGATACTGACACTTCTCCTACCTTGACTGGACCTTCTATATTAGACAATAATTTTCCTAAAATTGATTAGATTTCCCCTCAGTCTAACTGCTCAAGTGTTTTAAAATTAATTTCAAGCCTATTCACATTGACTGATAAATTTTTTGAACTTTAAAACTCCTAAAAACTAACCCAAAACCTTTGAAAATTGACCAAAAATTTCTCAAAATGCGAGCTGAGCCCATGCTATGCAGCAGTGTTGTGGCACCGCATCAGTTCTATGTGATGCCGCAGATGCCTGCAGCAAAGTTTTATTGCAACACTGCACAGGCCCAGTGTGGTGCCATAGCTCTCTGTGAGACCTTGCCTGAGCACCGTTTGATCCATTAAAGGGACTCGAAATACTTATTTGGGAGACGCATCATGATTGTAATTTGCAAAAGGAGTAGCAACTTTAATTTTGTTTATTTTAGTTAGAAAAATTAAAGAAAAAACCCAATTTGATTGACTCCAAATTTATACCATTTATCCCAAGGAAAAGTACTAGTTCTCAAATAACCAAAGAGGGCTCGGTGACTAGGTTTTAGTTAAAACAATACAAAAAAAATTAGTTTGGCTTGAATACAGAATAGCTTTTGTAAAAAAGAAGTTTTTATGTATGCATGAATAGATATACTATAATGCATGAAACAAATATTACTCATGCAATACAAGGCAAATATGAGATAATGACAATTATAAAATGTGAAAAATAAAGGAAAACTACTTAAAATTATTACAAGTCAAAATGTCAAAATCAGGGGATCTTTCCTCTAGCCCTTATGATCTAGGAAAAGCATACATTTCCCAAATATTATCCAAACAACTAAAGTAAGAAAAAGTAGTAATACAATTGTAAGAGAACTAAAGTTTTGACTTCATTTAAGAAAAATAATTTTGACCCCAAACTATGTGAAAAAGATGATAGAGAGAAGAAGTTGTTAATTTTAAAGGAGTTGATGATAGCAGTATGTGCCCTAAGAGCCATATAATAGTTATGTAATACTATATATTAATTCCCAATGGCATAATAAATATATTCATAATGTGAAAAGAGTTTCATATTATTGAATATAGTCCTTAAGTATTTGTAAGAGGATCTATTCTCGAGTATTGAGAATATGGGAGATAAATCGCTTTTGTACAAATATTTTAAATATCTTCATGGTCATAGGATTAATGACTGGACATCATTAATTCCAAAAGACCATCACCTCTGTTTGTTTTTTATAATCAGTATTTGATACAGATGATTATAGAGGTAGTGAGTCTCATACTGCTTGACATGTGATGTCGATACAAACATGTGGATATTCATTGGATGAATAGTCAAACTATAACGTTAGATGATAATAATATGAGTTTACTACTTGTTAATTATTTATCATCTAGGTCATAATAGTGCATATAATCCTTTGACTTAAGGGATCATACATAAGTAGTTAGGATTTATTACTGCTTACATAGATGTACTATTCATATACAGATATATGGCATGTGATAGTACTAATTTGTTATGTATGGAGGTGAGTGATCGCCAAGATAAAATTCATTACCTTGATTAAATGAGGTTAAGATCCTATGTTATCTAGTTATTCTTAATACTTAAGTTTATAGCCTGAGCAGTAAGATTCACTAAAAAGAGTTTCTAATAGGAATCTAATCTCATAAAAAATTAGAACCGAGATAAAGACACAGAATTGAGGCACATTAAGGTTTGACATAAACCATTACCCTAACCGAGATTGGGATCTTTAATGAAGGGATTCTAGTGCATGATAATTTATAATCTATGGTACATGTGTTACTTAAAGTTATCAACTATAAACATTCATTTCTAATTAGGTAGTGATGATATGGAATGCTAACTGTCACTCACAACTTATGGGACTAAGTGTGAAGTGGGATTTCATATTACTAGAGAAAAATATTTTCTCATTTCCATTGCTAATTAGACATGAACCTAGTGTAAAAGGTTTACCATAATAATTAATTAAAGTGTTTAATTAATTGATTAGTGGTAAAATGATTAAACATATAATTAAATTTACAAGGACCTTAGCATGTCTTGATGTTTAATCTATGAAGGTTTCTATTCAATTAAATCTTAATTTTTATATGATGCAAATGAGAAAGATTAAATTGAAAATGATTTAGACTAAATCCAAGACTTAATTTTGAGCTTAATGAAAACCCTTAATACATGAGATGTGGCCTAAGCCCATATTTGATATGGAAAAGAGGCAATTTAAGGATTAGAGAAAATTTATTATTTATCAGCCCATGTGATGGGTTTAGGGGTTAGAGAATTTTCTACTAAGGTTAAAATTATAATTACATCTTTTGGCTAATGGAAATATCCACTTTACCCCTAAAGGATAAAATGGCCATTTCACCATTTGAAGAAGCAAAGTTTAACTTTACCCCTTCAGCTATTGAAGAGCTAAAAGGGCGTAATGGTCTTTTAGTGCAAAGACTTAATGGTTAAGTCTTGTAAAGGATATAAAAGCTTTGAGTTTTTATATTGCAAGAAGAATGAACCTTTTTTCAAGTTGAAGCATTTTAGAGAGAGGAGTCAAGAGAGAGAAAGAAAATGAAGAAAATGTTTCTTCAATTTTTCTTTTAATCTTCAATTCTCTTCTTTGTTTTTTATGAAAGAACAAATGCTTGCAAATTGAAAATATGTTTAATCCAAAACAAATCAAAGAGAAACCTTGTCTTCCTAAAGGTTTTTATGGAAGATCTTGAATTAAAATTGGGCAACCATGAGAGGGATTCAAGAACACCAAAGAAACCAAGGAAAAATTAAAGGTGAGCTAAGTGTGGATAATCTAGAGGCTTCACACTTGGAAAGCTTGTTGATAAAGAAAGAAGGAACCTACAAGAGGTAATATGATTACTCTTCCTTCTTCTTTCTATGCATATGTGTTTTACACACAAATTAATTAATTGCTTGAATGAATTTTGGACTAAAATTAGGTGAAGTAAAATTTTAAAATGCTTGAAATTTAACCTCACCACCTTCCTTCCACTACATTTGGCTCCACCATTCCTTCAATACCTTAGAGACAGCATGCCTGCGTATCTTTTTGAATGGGAATCAAACCTCATGTAGTTCTTCCTTCTTACGAAGGAGGAGTTTTTAAGTCATTGCCTTTGTTATCATCTTTTGATTGACTTTAGGGTCTTTAGAGATTTGTTAATTAGGTCAAATTTTAATTAATAAAATTTAGATCTTTTCATATTTAGATCCTAAAGTTAGAGTTGAAAAGGAAAAGGAAAGAACTTTTACCTTAGGCTTTTAGAGGCGAGGAACGTAAAGAGCAAGCTTGGCACTAGATCTAAGTTCCACCTTAGCTTAGAGATAATACAATTACTCCTTTTGGAAGAAGGACTCTTGAACTCTTTTGAAGGAAGGACTTAAATCACCTTTACTTGAGAACCACAAATTATGTTTGAAAGAAAGAACTTGAATTCCACATTTTCTTGATCAAGAGGCTTAGAGAGATGGCTTGAGATGATTAGGAGACTTATGAATAGGATTTTATGTGATGGAAAAAGTTTTGGAATAGAGTTTTAAAGAATAAGGGGCTTAGAAAGAGGGTCTAGAAAGCTTTAGAGAGAGTATAGAAGTATGTAATTGTGTGTGGAAGTTGTTAGGAAGTGCAAGGTATTTATAAAGGGAGTTTGGGGGGCTCAAAACAGTGAATTTTAGATGTGAGATCAAGAAAAACGCACAACGGCAACTTGATTAGGGGCTATGGTAGTTGGTTGCCACAGGGACACCTGCGGCAATAGCAGCAGCCATTGCAGTTGCCTCCAGCTAGCAGCAAATTGTTGCACCTCTTTTTCAGCCTGTTCTTATCTGTTTTATCCAATTTTGGCCCAATTTGATTCTATAGATTTGTAATCGAGTGCTGGTCATCTAAAAATGCAAGCTTAAGGAAATTTATTTTTCAACGGGTGCTACCCCTTGACCCCTACCTGCTAACCGACTAACGGGACTATCGTACTGGCTCTGCATAGCACACTAATCTTAGCAAGTGTCAAGCAGCTGCCAAATCCTAAGGTTGCAAATTTGAGGGTTCCAAATTAAGGAGCAACTATGTGATTCCCCTATAATCCATAAAGAATAAAGGGAACACTATTCTTAATTTGTGGATGTTTTATTTTAATTTTCTCTTTACACTGATGCCATGCTCATACATTAATCATGACATTATAATTGTCATATAATATTTGTCATCCATAAAATTAATTTTCAAAATCAAATTAAAATTAAGAGCCAAATTTAGATTATTTAACCAAAAATCTAATCCCCAAGCTTAACTTAGTTTGAAAACTAGTGATTTTTATCTTTGGTTAAATAATTGCAAAATTAATGAATTAGAGTCACAAATTAGATTTTTTCTTAATTTTCCCATTTAAGAAAAAAATTAGGGTGGCAACTCCTGTAATCATTTTTCAAATCACAAATCAATTTTCTGAACGATAACTGTTCCAATCGTGAGCACTGAAACTCATTCTATGACCTCTTTCAAAATTGTTTGGCCTGTCCTTAAGCCAAAATTTCTCTTAAGTAAGGGAGGGGCGTTCGAGTGAGGTTTCACAACCGTGTTCCATATAAGGTGGAGGGCAAAAGCGACCTAAATGGTAAATCATCCATCCAAAGTAGAGTAAATTGATATCATTGTCAAAAGTATCCTAGCCTAATACTAGACTCATCTGCAAACATAGTCATTGTTTTTAAAATTGAACGGACTGATTGAACTAGTAATCGGATGATAGTCTGGTCCAATTACCTTCAAAAAATTAGATTTTTGGTTAAATAGGATTGAATCAACCAAATTGGATGAACCAATCCAATTTTGAAAATTATTAAAAAAATTTAAACTTCTATTGTATTTGTTTTTCTTCTTAGCTGTATTTAAAATTAGTATTTAGTTAATTGTATTTTAATGTGTTTTTCTTAAATGGTTATAATTTAATATATTGTATTACTCACAAAAAAAAACTATTAAAAATATAAAAATATAGACATTCTATAGTGAAAAGGTTGAACAGATTGTTGAACCAGTCGAACCAGGAGTCAAGATCTTATCAATTTGATCACTAGTTCAGTTTTTAGAACACTAAACATAGTACTCGCTGGCTTTAAAGCTATATTGCCACTGCCAGGAAGATCAAGGATTTGATTCAATTAGGATAAATCAAGGATGAATCCTCTAGTTTGAGGTATCACAAGAATAATAACTACACCACCAACTCCACCATCCAAAGAGAAGTTGAGGTAAATGCTGTCTCATGTTACCAGCTGATGAGGTTAGAAGCAAGGAGGACTTTTTTAAAACTAGGCATGCCTCTCAATGTTGTTTATAAGAAAGCCCTAGAGGTTAATATGGTTAAGCTCTTATAACCATAACCTCCTCCAAACCCCTTGCCCAAAGGCTATAATGCTAATGAGCACTATGACTATCATTAAGGGTCGGGACATAAAACTGATGCACACAAAGCTTTGAAACATAAAATTCAAGACCTCATTGATAGCGGAGACATCATTGCTGCCAATCCCAAAGTCTAACATCACCACTAACCCTTTTTTGAACCACTAAGTGGATGTTAACTTCATTGCCTCCACCAAACCACTAAGCTTATTTAGCCATCTCAAGCTTCACCTAATAAAGAGTGTTATCCCTATTGTGCCTTATCTGAGTCTTTTGAGTCTATGTTTGACTCTTATAAGTTTGAGTAATCTAACTCTATGTTTGAGTCTCAGTTACTCAAGTCTGTTGAGTTTATTTTTATTAAGACTTTTTTAGAATCCGAGTTTATTAAATCCTGTCTTTTAAGTCTATAACTTGTCCTCTAGCTTACCTTACCAATATAACCCATGATGATGGGACTTTTATCATAAATAAAAAAGAAAACAAGTTTTATACCTACTTTTTTTATTTTCTATCTTCTTCTGATCCATCTTTCAATTAGATATCTAAAAATATATATAATAATAAAAGAGAGAAAAAAATGAAAAAGCCAAAAGAATCAATTGAATATGGCACAAAAAAACCAAAAATCACATTGCATCTACAGATCCTCAATTGAAAAGGCTCATAAGACCTTATACTACTCTATATGAGAACCCAAGGACATAAAAGGGATAGATCCAAGCATCCAGTTCATAAGATCTCAATCTACACATGAAGTCTGCCAAGTAAATGCTGTAAAGAATGAAAGCAAAATAGATCAAAGGGTATCACGACCAATTGAATGCCATTGACGAAAAGAAAATTATACAAAATTCAAGGCTATTGACAATTACTAGCCAAGCACTTTAATAATAAGGTGAAAAATAAGGGTTTACAAGAAGGAAATATAGTTCTAAGAGAAATCCAATCTCCTTTTCATAATCGAAGAGGAATTTCAAATTGAATTAGGCCAAACCATATGTGTTCATGAATATCCTATTCAATGGAGGCACCATCCTGATGGATGTGGACGAAAATGAATTCTCCCATCCTTACAACCTAAATCAACTGAAGAGATACTTTATCTGAAAATGACATCTACATTTTATTTTTGTTTTCTTTAATGCATATGTAATTAAAACTATATGGACCTAATTCTCCCTAAAATTAAAAAAAAAATGAATGCAAGGAAAATGATTGTAAGGGATATGAAAGCAACTCAGCTCGAGTGCAGTACAAATCATAATACAAAATATTTTGTTTACATCACATTCTCATTTCCTTTATGCCTAATACATCATTCACTTAATTACTTTTTCCTAAACAAAAAATACAAAAAAAAAAAAAAGAAAGAAAAGAAAATGCATCCTAAGCTAAAAACCTAAAAGGGTAGGTTAAATAGAAGTTAAAGCAAGCTCATCGAGTTAAAAACCTAAAATGACAACTCAAGAAAAAATTAGAGCTAAAAAAAAAGAGAAAGAGCTCGCTAAGTTGAAAATCTAAAAGAGCAACTTAAGCAGAAATTATAGCAAAAATAAAAGAAGGCTCACATAATGGGGATCAAATTTTACAAAATACAACCAATCATCATGACAAAAAGGATAGCCCTTTCAATATCATCTGTAGCTCATATCAACTTATAGATGTATACAAAGAAAAAAATCCTAAATAAAAAGCAAAAGGATCATGTCTAAGGTCATAGTTTGTCCAATCTTCCTCTTCTTTCTAGGATGCACATCTCTCATGCCCTCATTAGAATAAGAGTCTGCTACAATCTCCTAAAAATGGTCATATCCCTCCTCCTAGTCTCCATAGCTCCTTCTGCTGCAATAGTAGATGTATTACCAGAACTAAAATTGCTTGCTACAATAGTATCAAAAAACTTCTTTCAAGTACCAACAGTTCTAACGTTGCTCTTATAAATCCTCATTTTAATAGCAATAACTCAAAAACTACTCTCTGTTGTAGTAGCTAAAATCCTTCTTTGCACTCCAAAAATTATAGTTCTCCTATATGCCTTAATTATAGTAGTTCCTCTCTGACCCACCACTATAATGTCACCCTATCTCTTTATTATAGTCATAGTCTCTTTTATCACCACCACTGTAATCTAAGTCACCAATGCAACTTATAGTGTTTAACCCTCAGTAGCTTTTCTTGTCTCCTCTATAGGCCTAGTAACACCTCATCTCTATTATCACTCCTACTATCTCTCCTTTCTCAATTGAGCAAGGTAGCTTAATGGTCTCTCAACTGGCCAAACCACCTTTATCAATCACTTACCAACCTTTTTGTAGTCCCAAATAAAATCCCATAATGAACAGTATAATAACTACTTAGCCAACTAAACCTGCTAGCACTGGTAATGAAAGCTATGATACGGGCAAACTCTAAAAAGGGAACAACTAGGGATACATCTTCAATTTTCCCCATCTGCCTTAAAAAAACTCACCTCTTGATGGAAGGTCATTTAAGCCAATGCAACTTATAGTGTCTAACCCCCAGTAGCTTTTTTTGTCTCCTTTAAAGGCCTAGTAACCCCTCATCTCTATTATCACTCCTGTTATCTCTCCCTTCTCAATTGAGTAGGGCAACTTGATACTCTCTCAACTGGCCAAACCACCTTTATCAATCACCTAGCAACCTCTTTGTAGTCGCAAATAAAATCCTAGAATGAACAATATAATAACCGCTCAACCAACTACCCCTGGTAGCACTAGCAATGAAAGCTGTAATCTGGGCAAACTCTAAAAAAGGAATAACTAAGGATACATCCTGAGTTTGCCCTGTCTGCCTTAAAAAAAACTCGCCTCTTAGTGGAAGGTCATTTAAGCCAAACTCAACAAGCAAACCACTCGACACCCATGGCCCATGGTCATGAAAGATCAGATCTTCTACACTGCTAAAATATGTCCTCCTGAGTAAGCCCCTATAACCATTATGTCCACTCTCTAACAGAGTCTCAACAAGGCATATATAGTATTGAGAGGTAGTATAAACACCTCTTGCCTAAGGAGCCACCGCACTAAGATGGTCTATAAACCAAACTTGAAATCAAACATTGGTTAAACACCCTTAACATAAAGGGTGTGAATAGATAAATTTTTCTCACCTAGAGAATAACTGAGAAACAGTCTATCTATTCAAATCCCAAACAAAGCAATCCAAACTCAATAATGTCTTAGCCAAAGCAGCCTTAATCACCGTATGGCTTTACTCCATCTATAACACTAAACCTACCACTCTAGCGTCACCCCAAATCATTGTAGTTAGAAAATAGATATCTGGCTATCAAATAAAAAAATCAAAGTCCTCATCCTAAGTCTCTACGTGCTCATATATCCCTCATCACTGAGATCATGGAACTCTTCAATTATAGTGGTCAAATTCAACTGACCATCAACAACCATCTAGCTTGCGACATCTTGAGGTAAGTCTAAAAACTCCGAAAAAATTCAAAAATGCCCAACTTTAAACTATGGCACTATTAAACTTGCCTCTGGGTCACAATCAAGCCATAAAATTGAACTTCTCAAAGGTGTGCCATGACTCCTCCTTAGTAGAACCAAAATAAAAAACATAGGCCACTAGATCCTAAAAACCTAAAGTAAGCCCTCAAGAAATCCCAGTCAACCTATACTCCACATAACGTCACCATCACTATAATGACGTATCTATCTAAGTTGATCCTTTCTACATTTTTTAGTTTCTCAGTCCACAAATGCATGTAGTGGCTAAAATACAAGTGAAAAAGTTATATGAAAAATTGCATTCACAAAGAAAACTCATGAATCTACCCTCTTACAACCATGCCATCATTCATGATAAACATCAGTACATCAGTAGAATTCATCCATAGCATAGAAATTAAACAAAAGTTGATGAATCTTAAAACATGCATACATAAACATGTATATCTATCCACTAATATCTATGCATGTGCAATTTTCCATAGGCATGCACGCATAATCATGCATAAGCCAACCTAATAGCCTCTTTGACATCTTTTGAAATTGAATGGTATCGCCTCAAAGCTAATTGATATCTTTCAAAATTGATTGGTACCTCCTTAAACCTGATTAACATCTTCTGAAGCTAACTAGTACCTCTTCCAAGCTAATTGACATGTTCCAAAACTGACTGGCACCTCCTTGAAGCTAATTGACATCTTTTAAAGCTGACTCGTGTCTCATTGAAGCTGATTAACCTCTTTTAAAGTTGACCAATGCCTCCTCAAAGCTAATAGACTTCTTCTAAAGTTGACAAGTGCCTCTTTAAAGCTGACTGACATCTTCTAAAGCTAACAAGTGCATCTTTAAAGCTGACTGACATCTTCCAAAATTGATCAATACCTTCTCAAAGCTAATTAACATCTTCTAAAACTAGCCAGTACCTATTAAAAACTAATCAACAACTTTCAAAACTGATTGGCACCTTCTCAAAGCTAATTGACATCTTTTGAAGCTGATCCTCAAAGCTAACTGACATCTTTTAAGGTTAATCGCTACTCGACATCTTTTAAAGCTGAGTAAGTGCCTCCTCGAAGCTAATCAATATCCCCAAAAACTAATTGATACCTTATAAAAAATGATCGACATGTTTCGAAGCTGACCAGCACCTCTTTGAAACTGATCAACATCTTTCTAAAACTAATTGATACCCTCTAAAAGCTTACTAGCACTTTGCCGAATCTGATCGACACCTTTCAAAACTATTACCCCTTTAAATGCCATGATAGTTTATATCAACCTTTTAATAGTTCCAATGCTTAGTTCATCAGAGCATCCTCACTTTTAGACAATCAAAAGATAACCATCAAGACTCATGTCTTTCAACCAATAGATAACCTCTTCAGATGACCTTTGCATAAAGCAAGGTCCCTCTTTTTCAGACAACCTTTACATAAAGCAAGGTCTCTTTTTAGATAAAATTTGTGTAGAGTAAGGTCCCCTTTTCAGATAACTTTTGTATAGATCAAGGTCCTATTTTTAGACAATTATTGCATATAGTGAGGTCCCATTTTTAGACAACCTTTGTGTGAACCCTCAATTCTTAACCTCCTAAAATTCTAAACTTTCAGTCAATAAAAGAATCAATTAGGACTTCTAAATGATCTTTAAACCATTTAGGACTCAGTATAAAGGCCAACGCAAATGGAATCATAGAAAACAGATAAGAAAATGGTGAAAACATGCTGAATAGGTGAAGTTGGGCCGAATGCCACACAACTCTGCTGCACTGCAACAAAGCCATTTGCGTTGCCGCATAGACATTTGCAGCACTAACGCATAGGGCTTTGTGGCAACCTAAGTGTTTTACCACCTTTTTACAATCCTACATTGAATGTTGATAGTTTCTATGCTCTAGCCCTTCCTTATATATAGAAGACACCTCTAAACTTTAGAGAACCAACTTCTAGACCTTGAAAAGCATTAACTTCAAGCAAATTACTTTGCATGTGCTTCTTGCTTCACAAAGTGAATTGAGGGGTTTCTCCTTGATTCCTACTCTACTAGTCAAAGGCTTTTTGCCCGCCTATTCTAGGCAAGCCTATTGCCCAAGGCTCATGTTGGGAGGTTTCTCCTTGATTCCTACCTGACTAGTTTAAGGCTTTTCACCCGCCTGTTCAAGGCAAGTCTATTATCCAAGGTTCATGTCCTTTGGGTAGAGAAGGTGGAACTATAGTCCAATCATCCACTCCATCTACCCTACATCCCCAAACTACGAAAACACAAGGTAAGCTTCTTTTCTTTTACTCTTCCTTTGTCTAAGTTTCTTTGCCTCTTTTAGTTAGTTAATTAAATTGATTCATCTAGGTTGCTAGCTAATCAACTCGGTAGTCAATTAAGTTAATTAATTAACTCAACGCTCTTTTAATCAATCAATCAAAACATAATAAAATGGCTAGGCTAAACTAACCCCTTCACAAAAAGGGAGAACTATGTGGATTCTAATTCCCATTTAGAGGGATACGTGGGCATGCTTGGTTCAAGTATTGAATCCAATAAAACTAACCAACTCTCCCCCTATCACCTTCATCCCTTACTCTCATTTTGTTTCCTTTACTTTGTTTTTAGGTTTACTTTGGGAAATGTGTGACTTCCCTAGAACCCATAAGGGCTAGAGGAGGTATTCCCTAAGTTTGGGATTTTTTTCTTTAATATTCTTTTGAACTTTACTTGTATATATTTTATTGTTGAATAATCTTGCATATTATAAATTGTTCATGAAATATATTTTAAGTTACTTTTATATTATTTGGTCAAACATATTTTGTTAAACTGAAAACCTAGTTCTCAAATCCTTTTTGGTTTCAAGGCTAATGTTCTTTTTCCTTTAGGTAATAATTGGAGCCAAATGAGTTTTTTCCTTATATTTTCCCAAATAAAAATAAATTAAGGCATCGATTCTAAAAAAAATTTCAAATCTATTAAAGATAAGCCTAAGGGCTTCCTTGTGAGTTCTTTCCTAAATAAGCATTTTGATTCCCTTTAGTAGATTGAACTGGGTCTCGGGCGAGGCTTTACAATTGGCGACTCCACTGGGGATAACTTTCTTTTTTAATAAAAGAAAAAATAAGTGGACTACTAATTATTTTAAAAGAGTTTGGCCTTTTAATAATTGTGAATTTGCATGCATCACTTGCATAGGCTCTTTGCCATTTAAACTAGTTCTAGGAAAATAATGAATAGTGAATAGAATCTAGTGGGTAACCCTCCTTAGGTCTATTCATTGATAGTGAAATTATCCACACCATGATGAATCCTTTGATCCTTTCAAAGGTGTAATGAGCATAACCACACTATTGGACCCACGTGTGGCTCCTTGACTCACGTGTGGTTAGGTATATCGCTACTCTAGTGTGATGGGTATCCAAACCAAGCCACCTTCACCTTTTCATGTAATGGACTTAGAACTTAGACCTTAAGTTGTATGTACCATAAAAGAAGCCTTATTTTATATTCACGAAGTGACTTTTCATTCATGCATACATTCATAATTCAAGAATCTTGAAACAAGTGGAAGGCCTACCAAGCCTATGACTCATTAAAATACCTATCCCTAAAACACCAATACTAGCCCAAAAGGCCTATCATCCTACTATATTACCTTTGTCTTATAATCATTTTTCTACCTTTTTCCTTATTGCAAGGTACCTAAGATGGCTGAGCGAGTAAGTGGATTAAAAGAAAGTGATATGAATGCAACTAATCTGGAAAAAGAAACTCAACTGAATTCATTATTAATGGGTCCTCTCTTAAGGTAAGAGAGGAATTTCTAAGCTATTTTGGAGGTTCAACAGGCCTAGTTCAAAGAGCAGAGATAGTCCATTTTAGAGAAGGATTAAGCTACAATGAATTGAACAGGCCTTAACTCAAATTCAGCATCAATCCAAGCCATTCCTAGCATGAACCAAGTTATTGCAAATGTATCTTCCTCCTTTAATATCCCTGTTGACTTAACTAACAAAGGAAAAGCCATAGTTGATGCCCCTTATATTCCAAATATCATTTCACCCTTTGTCCTAATTTTAGATGTCAGCCCACCATTTATCACCTCCCAGTTCCCACAAATCCTAAAGGTCACCCATTCTGTCACTCCTTCTCCTTTGAATCCTTTTAAAGGAAAGGAGTCTTTTTCCCATATGGAGACTAAAGCCTTAATGGATTGAAGCTATGGAAAAAACCCTCAAAAACATTAAGAAGTATAATGATGTGATTGATGCCAATTCTTTAACTCACATTCCTAATGCCATAATTCCACCAAAGTTCAAAATGCCTATGTTGGATAGATTCAATGGGATGACCTACCCTAAAACTCACTTGAAAATATATGTGGGGGCAATGGCTCCTTTAAGTGTTGATAATGAGCTCCTTGCTCAGTTGTTTCAACAATTCCTAACTAGAACTACTATGAAATGGTTTTTGGACCTAGATATAAGTCAAAAGAGGACTTAGGATGATATCTGCAATGCGTTTGTCAAACAATATAAGTACAACATTGAAGTGGATGTCATAAGGAGAGATCTATAAAATACCAAGCAAAACCTAAAGAAATCTTTCTCCTCATTCCTTACAAGGTGAAGAGAAAAAGCAGCCCAAATGGCGAATTGACCAACTAAGCAAGAGCAAGTTGATGTAATTGCGAAAAAACTTTTGCCAATATACCAAAATCATCTCCTCACTCAATAACTCCCAAGGTTTAAAGCTCTTGTTGCCACTGCCTCTAAAATAAATGATTTGATCCAAAATGGCCATATCAAAAGTGAGACCACCAATAACAAATATAAGAAGAACACCCCCTACCAAGTCAATGTCACTGCCTTAACTAATAAGAAGGAAAGGGAGGTATCTACCATTTCTCATCATCAGCCACTAAGATTGAAAGAAGATCCTTCACTGAATTAGGGGTTCCTCTTATTATGGTATATAAGAAGGCCTTAGAAGCCAAGCTGATTAAGCCCCTGGAACTAAAGGCTCCTCCCGATCCACTTCCTACAAGCTATAATCCTAATAAGTAGTGTGAGTATCATCAAAGGGCTAGGCACAAGATATAGATGTGTTAAATTTTCAAACATAAGGTTCAAGATCTTATAGATAATGGGGACATCATACCTCCTAAACCTAGGCTTAACATTTCCACCAATCCTTTTCCAAACCACCAAATTAACCACATCACCACCATAGTTCTCGAAGTTGATCCTATCTTTCTAATTTAGTTAGCTTTTAAATATTGTTGTGTTTTAGACTTGAGCAACCTTGTAGAGGAAATTGATGCCATAACTAAAAGTGGCAGGATATACTAAGCACCTACCCCATAAGATGGCTAGCCACTTATCCAACCTATCCCACCCTTTACCAAAAAAAATAAAAGGAAGCATTGAACCTGAGGAAGATCCTATCCTCAAGCAACTGAAAAAGACCTAAGCCAACATATCTATCTGGAGCCTTATTCAATCATCTTACCCTCATTGCCAAGCTCTTTGTAAGGCATTGCACCAATGTGAAGCTCCTATAGAAATCACCCCTGAAACCTTAGTGGCCTCTCATAATAGTACTACAAAAATTACCTCCATCTCTTTCGATGACTATGACCTACCTAAGGGGGAGCTAAACCACAACCATGCCCTATGCATAACTGTCATAACTTGGAGGAAGACAGTTCCCATGGTATTGGTAGATAATAGGTCTGCCTTGAATATCTATCCATTGAAAGTAGCAATCTACTTGCGGTTAGAGGCTTCAGACTTCACACGTTCTGACTAGATTGTAAGGGCATATGACAACACAAAGAGGAAAGTGTTAGGTATGGCTACCTTGGACATTATCATTGGACCTATCACTTATCCTATCCCATTTCAAGTGATTAATGTACCAGCATGCTTTAATCTCTTCCTTAAAGGCCCTAGATACATTAAGCTAGAGTTATCCCCTTTTCCCTCCATCAAAAGCTAAAATTTCCCTATGGACCATGCATTATTAATATTAAAGGAGATATGCATGGAAAAAGTGAGGTCTCGAGTTCTGTGCCAATTCTAGAGATACAGCCTAAGCTACCCACCTTGCCATTACCAGGTTTTACATTTGAAATGGTACAATTCATAGAAAAAGAAGGAGCTAAAGAGCTTGTGCCTTTTGATTTTGATCCTCATGGCTAACATGTTGAGCTTGATTAGGGCTAGGCAAAAGTCAGCAAGGAGTAAATTGGTTTAAAGAGTACCCTGTGGCTAACTCATCATTCGATCTTGGTTACAAACCTACATAAAAAGATTTGGCTAAGAAAGAGAAAAGGGCCAAAGAAAGAATGGTGGCCCTCAAGACATGTGAGATAAGTGATTGGACCACACGCCCTTATTTCAAAAAACATGGGTACCTTATGAATGAGGGTGAGAATTTTTTATACTATGGTTTTCCTAAGCCTTGGGTCTGTTTTATTACTAAAAAGCTAATTCCTAGTTTTGAACTCTTCTTTGATGTCAGGTTTTCCTTAGAAGGCTATGAGCCAGTTTTCCTGTTGGAATAAGATTGGGAGGATAATGTAAAGGCTATTCTTTTTTAGCAAGTTTGCATGATAGGAGATGAGGAAATAGCTTGCTTAACCAAATTCATCCAAACAACTCAAACCTAACTTAACGACTTGTACTATGAGAAGAAAGGAGAGGGTGGCCAATCAAAGTATGAGCCAGAGTCTGAGTCTAAGCCAAAGTTCAAGTTTGAGTCTGAGTCAAAATCAAAGTCTGAGTTAGTTAATTCAATTCCTCATTTGAGTCTATAGTCGATCGTTTCAATCTTTCATTTAGTTTTGATATAATGATGGATAATGGCTCTTTTATTTATAATAAAAAGATCGAGTTTTCTTCTTATGATCCTATGTTTCCCATTTCCTTTCCCATTCCTTATCTTGAATCCAATTTGAATGAATTATTGAATGAAATTATCACATCTCAACCTTAGAGATATGATGGTTCTAAAACATGGGGAGACATTAGGCCATCCACGCCCGTAGAACCCACTTACATATAAACAAATCATGCCTAGGATCTTACCAAACCTCTTACAATAATTCATTTAAAACATTTAGATGAATATCTTAAATTGTGGAAGTCTAAAATAAATCATTACATATAAAATCCATGAGGAAAATAATATATATCAATAAGTATCAATCAACATTCTCGGAGCATCTAATGACAAGACTTCATAAAATAGTATTATTGATAACTTGGACAAGGAATTCCCCAAGCGAAGTAGAATGCTTGAGCTATCACCTTGCTTCCTCACATTTGCTCACCTGGAACCATACAAGGAAAAAGGGGGTGAGATAGATAATCTCAATGAGTAAACGATAAGGCATATACATATCCCACATTCCCTTAAAAAGGAAACCCATAACTTATACACATAGTTCATGATTTATAATTCATAAATTAGGTTGCAATTTAGCAAGGGTTCAATTTGGCAAGTTTGTAGAAATCACACTTATAACTTATAAAGAGTGAAGGCTATTGCACTATCACTCCAACTTATAAAGGAAAGGTGGCTTATACCAAATTCCAACTCCTATCACTTATAAAAGCATGAAGCTGATCAGGCTCTACAGCTAGAACCGGCCCTTCTAGCTGAGGTGGATACACAACCTTTATCCATTGGATTAAGATCATATGCACAGGATCTGATGATTACTCGTATCGGTATGAGGATTTTGCATAAAGGGTTATAGGTACCATAACTAGAGTTAATGGTAATCACAATTAACAATATCACATAAGGCAATAATAACATGTATTCTAATAACAATAATGGTTTAGCTTCTAAACAAAAGATACAATGATAGTGTAGTTCCAGAAAGAATATAAGTTAGGATGTTAATCACAAGAATTTCTCATTAGATAAACAAAATAGTTTTGGACCAAATGTCCTTTGACAACCCAAGCTTGTCAAAGAAATCATATAATAATATTTAGAATAGAAAGAACTTAGGTTTCAAAGATCACAAAGGCTCACATAACATGATATCACATATTTGTAACATAACAAAATGTTACTTGTACTTGTAGGATGAATACGATGTTTACTCACACTTGTAACATAAACATAGTGTTTACTCACCTTGGGGTTCCTTTGCTACTAGCAAACGTAGTCCCTTTGCCCTTCTAAAGCTCCTTAAACTCTAATATAATATTTGATGTACCACTTAGTATTTATTTACTCATGATGCTCTTTATCCCATAACTACCCCATGCACATATAGCATACACATACACTTATAGTCCACACATAGGTGCACTTGTCACTTGCACATAACACGTTGACTTTGAAAGTCTTGCAAACTTAGGCCTTATAGGCTCTCTTGATATCACATTACATTCACATTAATACCTTTTTAAGGTCATCACAATAGTATTGCCTCAATATCAATTCACTTTAATAATTATCTTAATTCACTTTGCACTTTCATACATATCAACTTAATAATTAACCTTTCAAGTGTCATGCTTAACTCTTATGATCCTTTTTATTCAATTGTCACTTCATCAATTCATAACATGTGTTCATCACCAAGTCATCATAACATCTAGTTCCATATTTCTCAACCACGTTTGCATTCTAAACACAATATAATGTTAAGATACCTTAAGTATACTAAAATGCATCTAAGCTTATCTAGGATCATACCTTCAACTAACATGTAATTTTATCATTTATTATTCATACATACATGTCAGTAATCATCAAAACATATCACATAAAAATTATAAATATTGGAACAAAAATATTCATGTAGGTTGAATGCATCACCAAGGTAAAAACTAAATTCTTCTTCTTTTCGCACTTTCTGTCTATTTCAGAAATATGTAAAAACATGGTTTGAACCAAGATTTTTTATGTAAATACAACAAAAATCATTTTAGAATTTTAATCCATATGAATTGGCAACACTTGGTGTTTTTTATACATAAAAATTCAACTTTTGAATTATAGAGCATAAAACTATAAGTTTTCTTGTTTTCAGTATTTTTTGGTCATTTTAGAAATATGTAAACAAGTTGTTTAAACTATTATTTTTCATTCAATCTTAGCAAATATCAGTTTAGAACACATCCATGCATGATTCAGTAGCCATAGATAGGATTTATACAAAAAAATTCCAAGTTTAAAGGCTTAGGTGAAAAATCATGCATTTTCATGCTTTTTGCATTTTTCGTTCATTACAGCAATAAACAGACACATGATTCAAATCATTATTTTTCATCTAAACAAAACAATATCATATTAGAGTACTTTCTCACACAATTCGGCAGCCACATATCAATTTAGTAAGAGAATTTTCCAACTTCTAAGTTCTAACACAAAAACCTTGAACTCCTTTGATTTTCAAAACTTTCTGGTCATCACCGAAATATGTAGAAATATTATATAATCCAATATTTTCTATCAAAATAAATCAAAAATTAGTTTAGAAAACAATATGCACAAATCAGCCCCCTTGTGATGTTTATGCATAAAAATTGTGATTTTAAGTTATAGAATTCACCTTTGGAGAAATCTCGCGGAAAGAATCGTGTTTTCGGTAGAAAATAGATTTTCTCTCCCAAAAACTCACCCAAACAGAATTAAATCTATAAAAATCAGTGATCAACTAGTTCAAAATAATTTTTCCATAATTTATTTTATAGAAATCAGTTTAGAAATTGAAAGAGAAGAAAAACTTACGATTACAGTCAAGAAATCGCGAAACGGAAATGTGTTTTCTTAATTTCGGTAGAGAGGAATATTTTGAGAGGATTTTTCTGCCAAGATACAGAAAAATTAAAGTGATGGCTGCTGGAACTTTGGTCTGGCCGAAATTTAGAATATATATTAGGGTTTAGGTAAAATTTCCACTAATACCCTTAATGAACTAGGTTAGGAGGATTTTAGTGTAGTAGGCTTTTGGGTATTTGAGCTTTTTATTTAAATTTTAGGCTGAGTAAAATTTAAAATAAAGAAAATATTTTTATTATTATTTCTGTAATATTTTCCCCAAAATATTTATTTTAAAATATTTTAAAAATACTCATAAAATTATTTTATGCTTAAAAATTGTCTTATGCATGAAAATTCATTTTATTTAAAATAAATTCTTTTATGCAAATGCACTTCATGTAAATTATTTATTTCACAATAGCAACTCATATTATGCATATTAAAATTAAAATTAATTTAATATGCCACACACTCGCCAATCACTTAGATCACTAATTTTCACAAAGTACATACTTAACCTTAATAGTTCTAAATCAAGCCATTTATCACGAAAATTCTTAGGGTGGGTGTGGATTGCTACAGAAATAAAAAATGGAAAAGAACTAATAATTTTTGGCATAAATGAAAAACCAAAAACCACCTTCATTGCATCATCATGTCATGATAGGGATGGCTTGAGTAAAATGATCCAAGAATTCTTAGATTGCTTTGCTTAGGAACCCAAAGATATGACTAGTCTAGATTCAGCTATAGCAGTTCATAAAATTCCTACTTATAAGCATGTGAAGCCCATTAAATAGAAGCTGTGACGACTGAAGCCTGAGTTATCTCTAAAGATCAATGAAGAAGTCACCAAGCAATTAGACAATGGGTTCATCAAGCCAATCACTTATCCTTCTTGGTTAGCAAACATAGTTCCAATTCCGAAGAAAGATGGGAAAGTCAAGATGTGTGTAGATTATCGGGATTTAAATAAGGCTTGCCCCAAGGATGATTTTTCATTGCCTCATATTGACTCGTTGGTTTACTATATGGCAATGTATGAAGTAGTTTCCTTGACTAATTTATATGCTGGGTACAACCAAATTCAAGTTTATCCTCCTAATAAAGAGAAAACTACTTTTGTAACTAAGTAGGGTACATACTGCTATTAGGTTATGCCTTTTTGGTTGAAGAATGCAAGTGTGACTTATTAAAGAATGGCCACAATGATCTTTCATGACATGATACATAAAGATGTTGAGGTATATGTTTATGACATGGTAATCAAGTTTGAAACAGTAAAGGATCACCTATATGCTTTAGGCTGATTTTTCTCTAGACTTTGCTGATATAATGTCAAGTTGAATCCTACCAAGTGCATATTTAGGGCATCGATTAGAGTGTTTTTAGGGGACATAGTTTGTAAAAGGGGAATAAAGTGGATTTGGCAAAGTTAAAAGCTATTTTAGAGATGCCAGCACCCAAGACAAAAAATGAAATTAGAGGTTTCCTTGGATGGCTACAATACATTAGCCGGCTTATAACTCAACTAGTCGATGTTTGTGGACTAATCTTCAAGTTGCTAAAAAAGGGAACCTCTAAGCAATGGAATGATGATTACTAGAAAGTTTTTGAGAAAATAAAAGAGTACTTACTAAATCCTTCTATATTGCAACCACCAAAACCTATAAAGCCTTTACTGTTGTATCTCTCCATCACAAAAGATGCCATAGGGGTAATGCTTGCACAAAATGCTGATGAATCACATAAAGAGAATGCCATTTACTACTTAAATAAGAGCATACTCGCTCATGAACTCAAGTATAATCAAATTAAGAAGTTATGCCTTGCTTTGGTGTGGGTATGTCACAAGCTTCAGCATTATTTGAATTCTTACACTACTCATATCCTTGCTGACAAGTGTCCTTTGAAATTTCTCTTAAAAAAACCAGTCCTTGATTGTAAGATGGCAAGATGGATGGCAATTCTCACAACTTTTGATTTTAAATATGGCTAAAAAAAAGCTATAAAAGGGAGTGTGATAGTAGATCAATTAGCTGCAGCCCGAGTGGATAGCGATTGGTTAGAGCTAGAATTTCTTGATGAAGATATCATGCAAATTGAGCCTGAGGTATAGAAATTGATGTTGAATGGTGCAGCTAATAGCAAAGGTTATGGTGCTAGAATTGTTATAATTACCCTTAAGGGATGAAATTTGCCTATGGCTATTAAGCTAGCTTTTGAAGTGACAAATAATGAGGCAAAATATAAAGCTTGCATAGCTGGCTTAGAGGTTGCTATGAATTTAAGGATTGATTACTTGGAGGTTTATAGAGATTCAAATCTGCTTGTGTCATAAGCACTTGAAAAATGGAAGATAAGAGAAAAGCAGTTGGTTTCTCACCATAAGCGCTTGGATGATCTCACAAAAAACTTTCATGAATTATCTTTCTATTATTTACCATGTGTCAAGAATCAATTTGCAAATGCTCTAGCAACACTTGCATCAATGCTAGACATGAGAGATGGGGAAATAATCAGACCTATGGTGATTGAAGTGAAGCGAGAACTAAGGTATCATACTTTATGCATGAATATTCAACTGGCTAATCATAAACCTTGGTTTTAAGACATCTTCAACTATCTCAATAATGGAAATTACTCGAAAGGAGCCTTTAAATAAGAATGAAGAACTCTAAGACAATTAGCCAGCAATTTCCTACCAAACGGGAACATCTTGTATAAAAGGGCCTGGGATAACATACACTTAAGATATGTGACTAAAAAAGAAGTATAGCAGATCATGGCATGGCTCCATTGTCAGGAAGAAGGGCCGCACATGAATGGGATTCAGTAGCCCGAAAAATTAAAAATTAGGGATATTTTTGGTTCACTATGAATAAAGATTGTACATAATTTATAAAGCTATAAAAACAACCTCCTATGCCTTTGCAGCCTATAACTACTCCTTGGCCTTTTGCAACTTAGGACATTGATGTCATAGAAACAATAAATCCCAAATCATCCAATGGTCATAAATACATCCTAATAGAAGTTGATTACTTCACAAAGTGGGTTAAAGTGGCACCCTACCAGGTACTAGATTTAAAAAGAGTGGCTCATTTCATCCAAACTAACATCTTTTATAGATTTGGAGTACCGTTTGAGATTATCACAAATAATGGGTCTCATTTTTAGAAAGAAGTAGTTTAGCTCTTGAGAAAGGAAAAGATCCAGCATCATAGATCATCTCTTTATGAACCACAAACTAATGGAACGGTTGAAGCAACAAATATGACCATCAAATCCCTCCTACAAGAGATGTCTGATAATCACAAGCACTGACATCAATAGTTACCGTTTACTCTATAGGGATATAAGACTTCCATCTATACACCAACTAAGGCAACTCCTTACTCATTAGTATATGGAATGGAGGTCATGCTGCCAATTAAGGTGGAAATCAAATTAGCCAAGATCATGAGAGATAGGAGAGGCAGAATGGATTAAAGGTTATCATAATCAGTTGAATGCTATCATAGAAAAGAGAATGGATGTGTTATATCGACTGCAAGGTTATTAAAAAAAATTGTTTGAGCATTTTAACAAGAAATTTATGGATAAGGGCCTACAAAAAGGAAACTTAGTCTTAAAAGAAGTTTGAGCCCCAGTGCAAGAACGTAGAGGCAAATTCAAACCAAACTAGGTTAGACCTTATGTGCTTAAATGCATCTTGTCAGGTGGAGGTGCCATTCTCATGGATTTGGATGGAATTGAATTCTCCAGCCTTTACAACTTGGATCAATTAAAGTGCTACTTTGTACAATGATGCATTTTAACTAGAACAACATGGACTTGATTCTCCAAAATGATAAAAAAATTGTAGAAATAAGTTATGTAAGGAGATACATAGGTAGCCCTTCTTGGTTACAGTCCAAATCATTAATAAAATTTCTTTTGTGCCAAATTGTGTTTTAATGCCAAAAAAAAATGATAATAAGAATATAAAATTTAATGTTTTATTAAATTGGATTTAGGATGAATTTAAGAGTTTGGTCGCTAAAACAAGAAAAAGTCAAAAAAAAAATTGACTAATGTCCTAATAATAAGTCTCTAACTATCAGTAGTCCCCCCTGCAGTAGTGTCATCTTCTATCTCTTTAAGTAAAGTCATCCTCCTTATCTTCTTAGATGGCCAAGAAGTAGCAATCCACCATGAAGCATAAGCCTTTGACTTGTCAAAACAATGGGATGAACAACATAAAAACCATGGGCCCATCCATTAGTATGGATGGCTCATCTGGCACATCCCTTTATTCATTGGTAGAATGTTACCATGTCTAAACCTATTAATAGACTATCCTATAACCATAACTCATTGTCATGGACTTTTTGATCTTATACCAAGGACAAAGCCACAGCAGCTCTTGGGGCTCAATCTCAAATAGCCACTCAGTCCACTCCTTTTCAAAACTAAACTTCTTTACTATTGTGTGGGACTAGTACGGTGAGGCAGAGTAGTCTTGTTTAGTAGGAAGAGAAACTACTCTCAGACAATCCCTTAGCCATATCTACCCAAAAGCATAATTGATTAAGAAGGAAAGAAAAAGGGAAAGAAAGAGGAAGAAGAAAAGCAAACCTACAGAATAATTTGACTCACAGTCTAAGGCCCATCACTTTTGTAAGCTTTATCCAAGCTAAGAATGGTTTCTACTAAGATGATCCCAATAATAGAATGACCTTCAACCATCTAAAAAATTAGTTCTATTACCCTTACATCCCCCTAACTAGTTAGGCCTATGAAGAGATACCTAACTTTCAGACAAAAAGCCAAAGCCTTCATCTAGCGTTCTTGCCATTCTTTGTCTTCAAAACCCCGAGGATTATAGAACTCAATAATTACAGTAGTTAGATCCACCCAATCATCTATGACCATAGGGCTAGCAGTTGCAGTGTCCAATCCCAAGACTCTTTGAAAAGAATTGAAGTATCCCACTCTCAGTGTGGGGACAACCAAGTTAGCTTCAAGATCAAATCCTAGTAGCACACTAAACTCTTTAAATGTAGTGCACTTTTCATCCATGCCAGCCCCAAATATGAAAACATACATCTTGGGATCCCAAAATTTTAGACAAGCTCTCAAAAAGTCCCAATCCAATAGAACCCCTCTCAGGGTTGGCATGGCACTAATTCCAAAAGTCTCTAAATTAATACGCTTAAGATTTTTGGTCCACAAAAGCATTGAATGACTAAAATAGGACTCCATGAACGAAAAGGAAAAGAAAAGTCAGAGAAAGATGAGAGCAAAGCAAAATGAAGAAAGTAGGAGAAGTGTTTTAAAAAGCTAAAATTGCATTTTTTAGGATTTCTAAGCCATGAGAGGAGTATATGTAGTGAAGAGTGGAGGAATCTCATTAGGATTGTTGTAGAGGATTGTGCAGTGCCACAAAGCATTTTGCAACAGTGCTGCAAAGCTCTCTGCAGCTATTACAGAGGGTTATGCGGTACTTCACAAAATAACCTGCTGTCACACCTCTGTCGCAGACCTTCGCCAGTTACTACATCCTTTTATTGATCATAGGATGGTATTTAAGAAAGTTTGATGTGAAGCAAAAAAGAGAAGAAAGAAAAAAAAGAAATGAGGGAGCCCTATTATGCATTCATTCATAAAATAAGTGCATTCATAATATACATAGGTCAAACCCTTGCAAAATCAAGTCATAGCTTCCATACATCATACAAACAAAAGAGTACCTAAATCAAGTGTCTTGTCAATATGCATACATGCATACATAATCATACATAGAGTTAGCATAACATCTACATGACAAGAGGTAAGCTAATGTCTTCCCCGCGTAGGTCTTCTCCTCTGATCTGCATCATCTCCCTTTTAATGACCACCCAAAGTAAGAGATACAAATAATGCCATCCTCAAATGATGAACCATCTCATAGGAATGGCAAGCCCAGTCCTTAGGGATTTGCATAAGGAAGAAGATGAGTAAAAAATGCATGAAGTGACAAAAGCAAGCATAAAAGGGGGGCAAAAGTACATATCTCACCTACATGATTTGAGAATGTTATAAAATCAATAGGGAGGTCATGAGGAATCTTATATTGAGCAAAATCATGATATCGAGAAATGTAATTTAGATCCTCCCTTGTCCACAGGTAGGCCAGAAAAGTTGCTTGCTCACTCGGTCTAGCCCTGTTGGAAGAAGCACCTATGGCAGAACTCAGACCACTACTTCTCATAGTAGCAAAAATATAAACTGACCCAGTAGTAGAAGATATATAGCTAGAATGTGTCCATCTTGGTAGAAATGGGACATTAGGTAGTAAATGATGTATGCAGAAGCTCACATAGTCACTCTCAAAATCCAAGAAAGGCTCAATTAGAAGGCTTGTTGCTAATAAGTCCTGGTCAAGGATGTGTAACTTATATCACATCTCAACAAAAGGATCAGTTGGGATAATCCACTCCCTTGTAATTTGGCTGTGAACTCTCTTACCAAGGTAAAATATGAAATCAGTGTGGAAATGTAGAAGAAGACAGTGAGAAGACAAAGGCACATAAAACTCATGGTATGGAGTGATGAGTCAAAACATGTTAGTGAAAGGTAACCACCAAACCTGTGATAAAAGAGAATAGGGAAAAAGACAAAATATTAGAGGTTGTGATAAGGTTAGCATGTCAAACATATATACATACCTTGATGGTTCTAAATGGGAGAAGAAATCCCAAATCTAGTAAAAGCTATATCTTTCCAAATGGCAAGGATTCTGTGTTTGCCAAAGGTAGTCACTTAGGATATGATCTACTGTATGACCCCTCAAAGTAGGAGCAAGAAAAGGAAAATGCTCATAGGCCCAATACTGCACAAAAGAAAATAATCAGAGGACATAAGAATGGTGAGTGTAAAATAGAAATAGAAGGAGGAGAGCATAACTCCCAAATGATGTGGGTCCTACCTAGAGTAGTAAACACCCCTTAAGTCTTTTCGCCCACCTATTCGAGGCAAGTTTATTGCCCAAGGCTCATATTAGGAGGTTTCTCCTTATTCCTACCCAACTAGTTTAAGGCTTTCTACCCGCCTATTCGAGGAAAGTCCACTGCCCAAAGCTTATTTCCTTCATATGGAGAAGGTGGAACTGTGATCTGGTCATCTGCTCCATCTGCCCTATGTTCCCAAACCATAAAAAAAAAAAAAAAAAAAAAAAAAAAAAAAACAAGCTAAACTTCTTTTCCATTACTTTTCCTTTGTCTAAGTTTCCTTGCCTCTTTTAGTTAGTTAATAAATTGATTCATCTAAGTTGCTAGCAAATCAACTTAGTAGTCAATTAAATTAATTAATTAACTTAACCCTCTTTTAATCAATTAATCAAAATATGATAAAGTGGCTAGGCTAAACTAACCCCTTCGCAAGAAGGGAAAACTACGTGGGTTCTAATTCCCATTCAAAAGGATATGTAGGCATGCTTGGTTCAAGCATCGAATCTAATTAAAATTAACTAACTTTCCCCTTATCACCTTCTTCACTTACTCTCATTTTGTTTCCTTTACTTTGTTATTATTTTTAGTTTAGGGAATGTGTAACTTCCCTATAACCCATAAGGGCTAGAGGATGTATTTCCTAAGTTTAGGATTTTTTTTTGTAATGTTTTTTTGAACTTTACTTGTATTTATTTTATTGTTGAATAATCATGCATATTATAAATTGTTCATGCATTTTAAATTGTTCATGAAATATATTTTAAGTTACTTTTATATTATTTGGCCAAACATGTATTGTTAAACTGAAAACCTAGTTCTTGAATCCTCTTTGGTTTTGAGGCTAGTGATCTTTTTCCTTTGAGTAATAATTAGAGTCCAATGGGTTTTTTCCTTATATTTTCCCAAATAAAAATAAATTAAGGTGGTGACTCAAATAATTTTCAAATCTATCAAAGATAAGCTTGAGGGCTTCCCCTTGAGTTCTTTCCCAAATGAGCATTTCAATTCCCTTTGACGGATCAGACTGATGCTTGGGCAAGGCGTCACACTTTGCACAGAGCTGGGTTCCTCTTTTCAGACAATCTTTGCATAGACCAAAGTCCCTTTTCAAACATCCTTGATACGGAGCAAGGTCCCTTTTCAGCAAACCTTTGCACCAAGCAAGATCCACTCTTTCAAACAAATCATGCAAAGTTTCCCTAAAGTACACCCATAAATATCAAGAAAAGATCATCTAGGCATCCATGTGGTTCCCTTTCCATCCCTCTTATTTTAAATCAATCATGTCCTCTGTTTGCCCTTATGCACTAAAAAGGGGTTTGACTTGGTGAGAAATTAAAATTAAGATGAAAAGATATGAAAGAAAGATAGAGACACAAGATTTATAGTGGTTTAGATACAATTAATCCTACGTCCACCCCCTAATCACACTATTAGGTATTTCCACTGTCTGTGGAGTTTTATCAATTTTACTCCCAACTTAGTGTTTAGGCTTACACCAAACCTTATAAGAGTTTTCCCAAGGCAAACTCTCAAACCTGACCAAGTGTTTTCCTAAAGGCTCACACTCAAACCTTATATAAGAGCTTTCTATTGGCTTACTCTTAACCCAATTCAATGTGTTTTGAAGGCTAACACTCAACCCTTTGAGCAATGAATGCTCTTACAACAACCAAATAGATACAATTAAAAGGCTAAGGCTTTGAGAAATAAATTTGCAAGAGTTTGGCTTAAATAATGGTTATTGGATGGTTATGAGGGTCTTTGAAGGGGGTATTTATAGCTTTCTCCGTCCAAATTCCCATTATAAGGAGTATGGGTAAGATATTCTATATAAGCCATAAAATCTTGCATTAAATGCTCTATTAGAACAGTGTCACGGTCGCTAAGCCCTGTTCATAGTCGCGACATCATTTTCATGCTTAAGATGGGATTTTTACGATCGCGATCTTCAAATATCTCAATAGCTAGTTGACATATGGCATCTTCTCATTAGTGGTTTAACTATCTGCTGGAGTTATGGGCTTTTGTATGAAAGTAGCAATTGTGAATTCTAGATCATGCCCTTGGTTGCAATCATGAGTTAGGTCGCAATTCCTACAATGGCTCGAGGCAAAAAATTAAAGATTTGGCCTTTAATTAGTCTTAATGGCAATGGAGTAGGTTGTAGACACTATTTATGGGTCAAGGTCATGATTCTTATATGTTAGTCATAAAACAAAGGCCAAGTTCATAACTAGAGAGAATTTTTGAATCTTTGAAATTCCAACTTATCAAATATGTTTAATCTCCAAAATAAACACTTAACATACATATTAGGTAGCTTTAATTTGATTGACACTATCAAAATAGAGATTTATTAAGTTTTGAAATAATTTAGGTCAACATCCTCCACCCAAAAAAATCCAAATTCTCACTTAGACATCAATTTAGTAGCCATTGTCATCCTCATTCATCCTAACATCAACCATATCCTTCACCTAAAAATACCTAAACATTGACATCCTTCTAGTTCCCTTTTACCATCCATTTTATTATAAATTCATCCAAATTCTTCATCCAAAAATGTCTAATTTAAATGTCCCTCTAGTTCCTTTCCCTGCCTTTTCATTCAAATAAACTATGTTAATCAATTCACCTAAAAATATCTAACCACTAGCCTAGATATCCCTTTGGTTCCATTCTCACTTCCATTTATTAGTCATATTCTCCACCTATAAATATTTAGGAATGATTGTTTAAACATCCTTGTGGTTTCTTTTGCCATCTTCCTTTTTAACCATATCTCTTATCCAAATATATCCAAACACTGAACTAGATATTACTTTGGCTCCTTATACTATATGAACACTCGGGTTCACTATCATCAAAATTGCCTTATAGATAAGACAATTTTGATAAGGAGGCAGCTGTCAATCCTTAATTTTGCACCCTCATGATGCGGCCATAGCTTGACACTTAATTTTGCAAAGATGGTACAGCAGTCCCGCTAGTTGGTACGATAGCACCCTCGAAAGAAAAATTTTAACCTTGAACTACATTGCTACCTTGACACCTAATTTTTCAACACGGATCAATATCAATGTCTAAAAATAAAAAAATAAAAGGTCGCCATGTGTCAAGCCATGGAAGCAGATACGCAGCCACAGCCTCCAGTGCTACTGGTCCCCCTCTGCCCTTCAAAAAGATGTTTTTACCACTATTTTGTTCGATTTTCACCCCTTTTCCAGCCTTACCCTTCTTAACTTTCCATTTTTAACATTTTCAAAATGCCCCTCACCCCATTTGACCCCATTTGCCTATAAATAGGCTTCCATTTCCACCATTTCTCTACACCCTAGAATATTTGTTGATAGACTATCCACTTGCTCTCTCACTTTACCTCTAATCAATCTCATATTTAATTAATTAATTCATCATTTTAATTAATCCTTCACAACCAAGTTAATTAATCTTTTTAGTTAACTAATCCTTTTTTAATCACATCATTCCATTAATTAATTAATTAATCCATTTAATTAATAAATTGATGACCTTTTATTTCAAAATCAATCCATCCAATCTAATTAATTAATTAAAAATTTTAATTAATTAATCCATCCACCTAATCACCTTTATTAATTAATTAATCTTTTTAACAAATTAATTCATAAATCAACCAATCCTCCAACTTCATCCACTCTTTTTGAGTAGGATCCCCGCTTTTCAGTATCAATAAAATAGAATTTCAATCCAACAAGACCCTCTGTCTCGCACGTGCACCAAAAGAGGAAGTATAGCATCTTCCCTCATCCTCACATCCCGAACCAAAACAAATCAATCTGATCAACCTCTAAAAACCCTTCTCCTTCATCATGGAATGAATTACATGGGTTTTAATCCTCATTCAATGGGGTACATAGGCATGCTTGGGATCTGACTTCAAGCCTCAAATCCAAATCCTAATCAATCCCCTTGCCCTTTCATTTTTCAATGTAAATATTTATATTCATATTTTTAAGGGAATTTATGGGCTTCCTAAAACCCATAAGGGCCAGAAAATGCATCTCATTATTCAACTAATGTAATCATTTTGGAGTTAAAGAGCAATCATATGGTTCTGTTAGTATCCATAGGGACTTGTAACAACCCACATCAACCCTAGGAGTTTCGTGATTGATTTCTTGAATTTAGAGTTATTATGTCAAAATATATGCTTCTATGGAAATTCATGTGTGGTATGATTGATGAGTATGTTGCATAATAGATTAGTTCTAATATGCATAATATGAATTATTATGGTGAAATAAGTGATTTATATGAAGTGCATAAGCATAAAATAATTAATTGCACATAAAATGAATTTTCATGCAAAAAGCAATTTTTAAGCATAAAATAATTTTTATGAGTATTTTTAAAATAATTTTAAACAAATATTTTGGGGGAAATTTTAATAAAAATAATAAGAAAATAAAAATTTTATTTTTAATTACCTATAATTAGCCTATAAATTAAATAAAAGGCCTAATTTCCTAAAAGCCCACTACACCAAAATACTCTCACCTAGCTCATTAAGGATAAACTTAGAAATTGCCCAAAACCCTAAATATAAATAGCAAATTTCGGCCAGCCCTAATAGTAGCAGCCACCATTCTGTTATTCTTCATATTACTAGTGGAAAATTCTATCAAAAATAATCTCTCAACTAAAATCCACAATATACCTTCAAACCTTGCGATTTCGCGACCGTTTTTGTAAGTTTTTCTCTTCTTTCAAATTACTATATGATTTTTTTGTTAAACTAATCATGAGAAAATTATTTTGAATTGAGTATTTACTCATTTCTATTGATTAAATTTGGCCTAGGTGAGTCTTTGAAAGAGAAATCAATTTTTCTACCGAAAACACAAACCTCTTTACGCAAATCCTCCAAAGGTAAACCCTAAAACTCAAAATTTGAAATTTCATGCATGAACACGAGGGGAGCTATTGATTCTTGCATTATTGTGTTTTAAATTGATTTTTGTTGTGTTTATATGAAAAATATTGATTTAAATCATATTTTCAAATATTACTATAATGATCAGAAAATATCAAAAAGTAATAGAACTCATGATTTTCACCCTAAAACCTAAAATTGGAATTTTTCATGCATAAGGAGTACCAAGGGTTGCTGATTTGTATATAATTGGATTCTAAACTGATTTTTTTTATGTTTAGATGAAGAATAATAGTTTAAATCATGTGTTTACATATTACTGTAATGACCAGAAAGTGCCAAGAACAAGAAAGATTCATAGTTTTCATCCTAGAACCTAAAGTTAAAAAATTTGCATGCATATATAAATACATGGCTGCTGATTTGTGCATTAAAGTATTCTAAAATGATTTTTGTTATGATTATATAAAAAATCTTGGTTTAAACCATGTTTTTGCATACTACCGTAATGAAAGAAAAGTAAGAAAACTAAGAAAAATTTATGTTTTCCTTGAATAGGGCATTCGGCCACTGTAGGGATTTTTTTCCCAATGTCTATAATTTTTATATGATGTATTTTAATGATTATTGGCATGTATACATGAATTATAAAGGATTAAATTATGTGTTGATTGAAGGAATGGCTCTAGACAAGTTTAGAGACAATTAGGTATACTTAGGGTTTCCTAACCCTATTTCTATGATGTGATTAATATGTTTATGTGATTAAGTGATATGGAAAATAAGTTTTATGATGAGTTAATAATGATTTAATGATCTTAAATGGATAATGAGATTGATTGTGTGAATTGGTCATCAAAGATCAGTATGATACTTGAAAGGTTACTTGTTAAGTTGACATATATGGAAAGTGTTAAGTGTACTAAGTTGAATGCTAAATTGAATTGATATTAAGATCATGATATATTGTGTTTGACTTTGGAAGAGTCTTGGTATGAGTTACTATATGATTTCATGTGGGCCTATAAAGGCAAAGTATGTGAGACTTTGAAAGTCAACATATTATATACAAGTGATGAGTGCACTTTTATGTACAACTCCAAGTGTATGTGAATGTTATATATGCATGGAGTAGTTATAGGATAAGATAGCATGATGATTAAGTAAATGCTAATTATTGAATTATAATATTATGTTAAAGCTTAAAGAATATTAAAGGTTCAAAGGCTGCAAGTACCATAAGCAAAGGAACCACAAGGTGAGTAAACATTATATTTCAGGTTACAAGTACAAGTTATCATGTTTTATGAGCCCTTAATATCTTGAAACCCAAGTTCTATTCTACATTTAATTATGACTATATGATTTCTTTGTTAAGCTTGGGTTGCCAAAGGACAATTGGTCCAAATCCATTTTTAATTATTCAATTATAATATAATACCTTTGTGAATTGTTGTCTTACCTTATTTTCTTTCTAGAATCACACTATTATTATCTTTTGCCCAACAAGTTAAACTGATATTGCTATTATGTTACATGTGATTGTATTCTTAAATGCTATTGTTATAAGTGTTTTTTGTTAGCTCTATCTATGGTATCTATGAACCCTTTATGTAGAAATCCTCGTGTCGATACGGGTAATCATCGTTACCTATGTATATGGTGTTAACCTGATGGATAGGGGTAGTGTATCCCCCTCTGCTAGAAGGGGCAGTTCTAGCCATAGAGCTTGATTAGTTCTATGACTCTTTACAATTTACAAGTTGGGAGTTGGAATTTGATATAACGCCACCTCTCCCTTGAGTGAATGAGCTAATAGCCGTCACTCTTTACAAGTTTTACAAGTTACAAGTTAATTTCTGTGAACATTGCTCATTTGCAAACCATTATTTCATTTGCAAGCCATGATTTATGAATCTTAAACCCTTATAAAAGGATACATGCTATTTTATAAGTTTTATTGTTTACTCATTGAGATCATCTATTTCACCCTTTTTTTCCTGTATGGTTCCAGGTGAGCAAAATGAGGAGGCAAAGTGATCGCTCAAGCAATCTACTCCACTTGGGATATTTCCTTGTCAAAGTTTACTACTATGCTAAGTTATGATGAGTCTCTAGATGCTTCAGGAATCATTATTTTGGGAGTCTTATTTTGGAACTATATGTTTGACAATTTATTTTGAAGTCTTAAAAATGTTCATTTATTTTGGGATTATGTTTAAAGTATATTTAACTATTTTTCCACAATTTAAGGTTTTCCTTTATAAAAGGTTTTATCAAGTTAATGCATGAGGTTTGATACAATCCTAGGCAAGATTATTATATGTGTATGTGGGTTCTACAAGCGTGGGTGACCTTATGTCTCCCCATGTTCTAGGACCATCATATCTCTAAAGTTAGGATGTGACAGGACTAGAGAGAACATTCTCCTTAATTTATGGATGCTTTATTTTACTTTTGTTCTTTAATTTTCTTATGCATTCATAATTATGCTATGCTCATGCATTTAGTTACTGTTTATAATTGTCATTCATGAAACCAATTTTTAAGCCAACTTAAACATAAGAGGCAAATCTAGATTATTGAAAAACTAGTAGCCTAATCCTAAATCCTCTTTGGTTTCAAAAGCTAGTGATTTTATCCTTGGGTAATTAATTTAAAGATTAATAAATTAGACTCATAAAAATGGTTTTCCTTAATTTTTCGATTTAAAATAAATTAAGGTAGCGACTCCCAAAACATTTTCAAAATTAACCCATCCGAGCTCAAGGGCTTTAACCATGAGTTTGAACTCGAATGAGCATTTTTTTTTTATCCCTGTCTCTCTAGAGGATCGGGCAGGTGCTCGGATAAGGTGTCACAAGAGGTAGGGTAAGTCGAGATTGGATTAGACAAAGACAATCCATTGACTCAATGATAGTGCGTAGATATTAAAGTATGTTTATAAATATATGTTATAGAGTCTATAACAAAGGCTTCAGTGTTTTAGATGACTACGAGACAAACTAATGGTTCATGTTCATATAATGTAAGATGATAGTAGAGTTAGAAAATTTGATAAGTATGATTAGGTAAAAGTCATCTACCATTAATAGTTTTCTTTAGACCATTAATGATATTCTTTTTTCTAAGAACAATTTTCCATCTTAATAAAGATTTATCTTTTCAATGCAAATTATCTTTTTAATAACTAATCGTTGATTAGCTTTATGTCATTTCATAATAGAAAACACAATTTTTTTCAATTCAAATACCTTAAGACTTTTTAATTTCATTTTGAAATGATTACTTTCCCTCTAAAAGCTTGGGTAAATTGACAAGGAGGTCACTAAACTGTGGGCGTTGTTTCAAATTAGTTACTAACCATTTTTTCTCTCAGATTTATCACCAAACTTTTAAAAATATATAAATATAGATCACCTAGGGTGACTAGACTAATTTTTCTATAAAATTGATGACATGACATGCCACATCAACTAATTTAACTACTCATCATAATATGTCAATAACACATAATTGCAAAGTCATACATTTTTTCTGCATCATATGCCACATCACTCTGGTAACATTTATAGTGTGGCCCATCTGGTCAGATTAACCTCTTCCCACCCAATGTAAGCGTGACACATATGGAGAGAGAAAGTAAAAATTTTTTATCTATATTATTTTCTCTCTCTCCCTCCCCCTTGATCTATTGCATATCATTCTCTCATCATCTTCTCTCTTAATCTCTCTCTTTGTTTTATCTCTTTTAAGTACTGCTAGTGTCACTGTAATCTGTTAGACATTGAAACCAAGCCATCATTGGTGGAATTGATTATCATTTTTAAATTTCTATTTCCATTTTAATTCTAAGGGAGGATTGAAATTAAAAGCTTTCCATTCATAAATTTTACAATAATAAGTTCCTTCTCTATTGGTTATGAAAATCTATTTTACACAAGAAGATCCAAATTTTTTCCAATAAAAGCAAAGCTATTACATTCTCAAAACATAGACTTATAGAAAAATCTAAAATCCAAAATAGAGATGTTTTGATTATGAGCTTAACCTAAATCAGATTCGCAATTTCTTAATTAACTTGCTCACTCTGTTTCATTCCCCATCACTAACTCAACTCTCTTAATCAATACTTCTCGTTTCTTAGTCTCAATCAACGACTTCATCGCCATTGGAAAGAGAGCCACATATAGTGAATCTAAAGTAGAGGTCTTGAATCCTTAGAGATTGAGCACTAAAGGGGGAGTATGTGAACATTGGTGACTTCATTGTTCCCCTTTCTCTCTCTCTCTCTCTCTCTCCCCCTCCATCTATTCTCTCATTGTTTCTCATCATAGTTCTCTCTTGCTTTTAACATTTGTATGCTATAACATATACATATTTAGGCAATGGATTCTTATAAGGTTAGAACTTAGAACCCCAATAAAGTGAAAGAATTCAAGTTTTGGGCAGTAAGGTATGCTTAATATGAAGAGAGAGAGAGAGAGAGAGAGAGAGAGAGAGAGAGAGAGAGACTTGTTTTTTAGCAGGTTCATACTAGTGATTGAGTAGTAATATAGTAGTTGACATGGAAAAAAAAATATTGACTTACTAATGATGAGTCATAATTAGTAGTTCAATTAGTTAATCCTAATAGAAAATTAGTTTGGTCACCCCATGTGACTATATATTGATACATTTTAAAAAGTTTGGTGACAAATCTAAGAGAAAAAAAAAGTTAGTGACAAATTTGAAACAACGCCCATAATTTGGTGATCTTTCTGGCAATTTCCCCTTAAAAGCTTGTATTCTCAAATTTCTCTTTGAAACTTAGAAAGAACTCAATTTCAAAACTCAAGAGCTTTCTCTCTCTCTCTCTTTCTCCAAACTTCTTTCCACTAATTAGTTTCAAATGAAATCCAAAGATATGAGAGATAGATGATTCTTTTAGTTTTCTTAGAGGATCTCTATAAGGGTCTAAATGACAAATCGATATATCTAGTAGGCTTAAAGATGAATGAGATAGAGCTTAATGATCATCCAAACATAGATGATAATACCTTGATGTCAAATGATTAGGGAATTATTGGTAAGTCATTGATGGAGAGCTAAAAAAAAATTATAGGATTGTAATTCTTCTCATTTTTAAGTTAAGAAATGCATGAACAATATAATGAAATGTTTCCTTCGTATTCATTGAATTCAATTCCTTTACTAACCTCTTATGTGTTTACTATTGTCGTTAGTACTACTATTACTATCACCTTCAATGGATAACATATCATTGTATTTCTTTGTAAGATCTACTAAAAAGCAAAATCAAGTGAAGCCATTCATGCTGAACTATTCTTATGTAAGGTTATTTGGGATGAAGAGCCACGACTATCATATTTTCATGCAACACTTACTTCCTATTATTTTTCGTGAAATTTTGCCGAAAGATGTCTGGTAACTATTGATGGAGTTGAGTTTATTTTTTAAAGAACTAACTTCAACACTTCTTAGGGAAAAGGACATGGCGAGGCTTGAAAATACCATTTCATTAATCTTGTGTAAACTAGGATGCATTTTTCCCCCAAGCTTCTTCGACTCTATGGACATCTAACAGTGCATCTTGATTAATAAGCTCATATAGCAAGCCCCGTTTAGCACCGATGGATGTATCCATTTGAGAGGTGAAATCATTGGCTATTTTAATATTTGTAATCACATCCTTTAATTTATAATAAGCTAGATTTGTGATCTATGATATTTATCTGCTTTAGATTTAATGGACATTTGAAACATAATATCAAAAACAAAGCAAGGGTTGAGGCCTCTATCTACAATGCATTCTTAGTTAAGGAAGCCTCATCATTCTGCTCTTATTATTTCTAAGCCCAAGTCTATATAAGGCATAGGAGAGTACCTCGAAATGATGATGGCAGAATACCTATATGAGCAAATATCTTGGTATTTTATCAATATTCACTCATCTAAGTAGACCATTT
>CANTUT010000539.1:5000-52500 GCA_947687605.1 Reutealis trisperma | reverse complement strand
TGTAGAATTACTAACCATCGTTTTATTGACAGACTTGAACCGTCCCCAATCCATCAATAAAGTCAACTACTGATGGATTTCTTATGTTTACTGATAGAATTTTCCATCAGTAAATGGCTTGTTTTTAGTAGTGCCTCAAGCATAAGAAATCATAGTTAAAGTCTACAAAGAAAAAGAAGCCCTTAAAGAGTAAATTCTAGAAGGCATAAAAGAAAAACAATCAACCATGGTAAGCTCTATGAGAGTTCCAACTAGGGGGCCAAAGCCAAACAACTCCACAAGTGAAATAAAGTAAGAACACAAAGCCAGCAAGCACCATGAAAACTGTAGACTAAGTTAGCCAAGACAAATCGACATACATACTTTTAACATATAAAAATTGTACTATGTACGAGAAGAAATGAAACAAATTCTCTTCAGAAAGTCCCTACAAAAGTTTGCCTGTGTAGAAGATGTTTCATAAATAGGAGTGTCACATCCCAACTTTAGAGATATGACAATCCTAGAACACGTGGAGACATAAGGTCACTCATGCCCATAGAACCCACTTACACATATACAAGTCATGCCTAGGATCATACCAAACCTTATACAATAACTCATTTAAAATATTATATGAAAACCTTTAGTTGCGAAAGACAATAAGTAGACACTTCACATATAATCTATAAGGAAATAATATTTATAATCCACTCGAAACCTTAATAAATAACATCTCAAAATAAACATCAAAAATAAATATTCCCAGAGTATCTAATGACAACCCTTCATAGCATGGTATTATTAATGACTTTGACAAGGAATCCCCAAGCGAATTAGAATGCTTGAGCCATCACCTTGCTTCCTCACATTTGCTTACCTAGAACCACACAAGGAAGAAAAAAAAAAGGTGAGATAGATGATCTCAATGGGAAAACAATAAAACACATACGTTAACATATATTCTTTTGAAAAGGAAGCTTATAGCTTATACACATAATTCAAGATTTACAATTCATAAATCAAGTTGCAATTTAGCAAGGGTTTAATTTAATAAGTTTGTAGAAATCACACTTATAACACATAAAGAGTGAAGGCTATTACTCTATCACTTGAACACATAGAGGAGAGGTGGCCTTAAACCAAATTCCAACTCCTATCACATGGAAGGCATGAAACTGATCAGGCCCCATGGCTAGAACCACCCCTTTCTAGCTAAGGTGGATATACTAGCCCTATCCATTGGGTTAAGATTGTGTGCACAGGTTTTGATTATTACCCGTATCGGCACAAAGACTTCTACATAAAGGGTTAAAGGTGCCATAGCTAGAGCTATTGATATTCACATATAACAATAACATTTAAGGCAGCAATAACACGTAGCATAATAACAATGGCAATTTAACTTTTGAGCAAAAGATACAAAAAAAATAGTGTGCTTCCAAAAAGAATATAAGTTAGGGCAATAATCACAAGGAATTATCATTGGATAAACAAAAATGGTTTTTGGACCAATTGTCCTTTGACAACCCAAGCTTTATAAGGAAATCACTTAATCATATATGAGGATAGGCAGAACTTGGGTTTCAAAGATCTCAAAGGCTCTCATAACATAATATCACATATTTGTAACATAACATAATGTTACTCACACTTGTAGCAAGATTACAGTATTTACTCACCTTGTGGTTCCTTTACTCCTAGTATACGTAGCCATTTTGAACCTCTAAAGCTCCTTAAGCTCTATCATAATTTTTAATTCAATACTTAGTATTTATTTAATCATGATGCTATTCTATCCCTACTCGTCCAATATAGACAAAATATCCAATCAACAAGCTAGATTGCTAATTAGAATAATAAGATTTATCATAAAAATAAAACAACCAAAGATGAATTAATTAAAGTTTAAATCCTTCAATCTATACAATCAAAACTAGGATTCATTACAAATATAATTAGTTCATATTAAAATTGAAGAACAAAGATGTAGAAAATAAAAGAGGAAGAAATCTCAAACAAATCTAGGTGATGTTCTTTGAAATCTTCTCTTCAATCTTCCACTTCCCCTTAGATCTTGATTTTTTATTCGATTAAATCATCAATATCTCTAGCCTTCAAGCCTTTCCCATGACTCTAAGGCTTAGCCAACCCTTTTAAATCTCTATTTTTGCTTTGTGGCGGCTCTTTCTTAAAATGTTGTGTGATTTGATTTATATTGCAGAATTTTAACCTCCCACCACTGGGGTTCCAATGGTGGCTACAACGCCAAGGGCCTATGGGTGAAACCTCAGTGGTGGCTCTACCCATGGGAGGCTACTGGATTTTTTTTTTTTCTAATTTTCTCTTATCACACGGGTGGAATCGCAGGTGGGATTTTAGTGGTGTTTGTCCCACGGGTAAAATCTCAATGGTGGCTCCACCCGTGTCTGCCCATCTTCTTCTAAAAGTTACCATTTTGGCTTAGATCTTTCACCATTCTGAGTCACATTTGGTTCATGACATCATTTGGCACTGGATTAACTAAAAGAACTCTAGAAAAGCACTAAACGAACAAATCAAACTCAACTTAAGGATAAAATATTATTAAAAACAAGGAGTAAAGTGTAGTCGATAAAGTGCTTATCAAATTCCCCCACACTTGAGTATTTGCTTGTCCTCTAGCAAATTAAATCGTAACAACAGTAAGAGATAAAACCTACCCTCTCTAGTCAAAGAAATTCAAAAAGATTTACAAGAACTTGAAATCAGCAAGGCTCAAACATGGTAGCCGAATCAAGAAATCTCTAAACAAATCTCAAAAATCTGAAACCTAAATTCTAAAGTTACAGGTTTGAGCAAATAATTCCACAGAAATAAAAGTTCAAGCAAAGTAGATTTATAAGAATTTTTCTCATAGGTGCTTGACTACTCACTCGACTTTTCATTGATTGTACATTTCAATTCATGTTTTCTTTTTAATTAACTAAGGAACTCGACTTGTTTGAATTGTCATCCTAGCCTTTTTACGTGAATGCAAACATTTGTGGTGTCGACCTCCAGTTACTCAACTAGAATCACACATTCAAATGGCTACTAGCACTATTCATATTCTCAATTCCTTGTGTTTCAAGAGTTAAGAATAGCAGAATATGTAAAAATTTTCAAAGCTTCTTTGCATAATCTTTTATATATATATATATATATATATATATATATATACTTATTTCTTTTTTTTCTCAAGAAAAATAGTCAAGCCACCTAAGGTATTAAGCATTTCTACTAAACTAGAACAAAAGTAACAGTGGAATAAAATAGGCTCAAAAAGTGTAACTAAAGTTTCAAATTTCAGGCAAAAAGATTTACAAAAATTTAATTTCCTAATCATGACTGCCACATTCAATCCACACTGCAACAAGTCATAGTCATAGCAAAATTAGACTAATTTATCACTAGAGAGAGTTAATTTCCAATCAAACTATTGCCACAACTCAATTCACTTAAATGCAAGATTCATAAAAGATAGGGCACAATAATATACCTCTCTCCCACACTTAAGTAATACATTGTCCCCAATGTGTTAGAAGCAAGGAAAATGAAAAAGTAAAAGAGAGAAGTAACTGCCCTGAATGATGAACCATATGAATCGTGCTGGTGCTCCTTCCAGTGAGAATGTGCCATGATCAATGTTTCTGCATAGAGAAAAATCAAACTACAACCAAAATAAGATCCATTCAAAGTAAAATAAAAACAAAAGAAAACAAAAATAAAATAAAAATAAAAACTAAAATAGACCATCAATGGGTTGCCTCCCATTCAACGCTTCTTTAATGTCATATTAGCTGGATGTTATCGTTATTCATCTTCCACCAATAGCTTAGAGGTTTCCTTGTGCTATCTACCTTCATAAACTAAGATAAAGAAGAATATGCAAAGGTTGTGGCCTTTGCATAGCCTTCTTTCAGCAACAAAAATTATTTTTGATTCTCCATTGTGTGCAAATTGAAGCTTGCTAGGTTTAGAACCATCGTCGAACAGTCTTACACACAGACTAAGTGCTGGGATTGCAGCTTTGGCACCATAGAAAGTATGTACATTGCCAATGGCGGCCACCTCTTACAATTCCAAGATGCTCCACCCAAATTCACTAACCTTTTTCTTTAACACCTCTACGGGATCATGTGTGGCTGGGTGTTCATTTGATGGAAATTGGGGTAAAGGAAGGATGGGTATCGGGGTTGTGAGTGGGTCATTATCATTCTTTTCAAAAAGTGGGAGGGCTAGAAAAATGAGGGAGGTGTGATTTTTAGCATGCATAGCTTCCCCCTCCATGCTTTCCCATGACTCACCATCATTAAAAGAGAGTTCTTCAACACTAGATTCCACTCCATTCATGCCCCATTACTGGAAATGGGGTTGCTCACTCAAGTAATCATCCTAGTTAACTTCTTTGTATAGCATTCCCAAATTTGCCTCACCATTTTTGTCTTCTTCATTTTCATCATCCCAAAACCAATTGATGGTAGTGGTCTTTTGTTGCTCTTCCGAAATGGCTTTAGTATTGTTAGGTAGATTGCCTTGAAATCTCTCACTTAGCAATTCCAAAATCTGCCCAACAAAATTTTCTAAGTTGTGAAGAGAAGTCTGTTGGTATTCCAAAGATGTCTCAATACTCTGAAATCTTTTCTCTGTAGCTCCCACTAAAGTCATAACATCTCCTCCAACCTCTGCTCCTCTTATGCATGCTCATTATCCTCCAATGTAGTGTCCATTTCAAATTGAATTGGAAAGCCAACTGCTAATGCCTCATTTCTTTTGTCCAATTCCCCAACCCAATTCTCCGTAGATGCCATGAATCTTTCTAATGCAAGCTCAAGGGATGACTTCACTATTGGTGCTTCCCATCCATATTCCTCTAGGAAATCAGTGTGATAGATGTACCCATGATTGTGATACTGATTTCCCTGGTATCCCCATTCTGTATTAGGGTAAAAGTTCCAATCCTGATAGTTTTGATCAGCCATGGAGAAATTTTTCTTTTTCTCTTTTTTTTTTTTTTGGAAACACAAACTTAAAACAAAACAAAAACATAAAATAGAAAAAATAAATAAAATAGTAAAAATACAACAAATAAAACAAGGAAAGCAAAAATAAAAACAAATACAAAAATCTAACGATAAAAACTAGATCAGTAATCTCTATTAATATTGCTAATATCATAAAACTATCCCTAGCAACGATGCCAAAAACTTGATGTGCTAAAATGCACACTAATAAACTAGAAGTGCACAGGTCGTTATCAAGTAATAAAGTAGTGATTATAAGTATCGTCTCCATGAGGATAGTATATAAGTACAAGCACAAACTTCAACTATTGTCTATTGAATAATCAAGATGAAGATTAATTAAAAAAAGCTAAATTAACTAAGCTAACCTAAGAAAACAAGTAAATGATATTGATGGAAATAATCTAGGCAAAGCTAATCTAAATATAAATCCCCCTAGTTGCTTATGCATATCGAATAATGGATTGAATTGGACTCTCACTAAATTAGATAAAAACCTTTCTCAAGTGATTAAATCCTTAACTTACTAAGTATTATAGGGGAATCTCTTCTCAACCTATAATCAAATAGGAGTAGCATTAAGTTCAAGAGATTAACATCCAAAGAAGTTTTATAGGTCTACCTCTAGCACCCCAATCAACTCTTTATTCCCATGAATGATCTATCTATATTAGGGTATCTCTACTCATCTAATATAGAAACAATATCCAATCAACAAGCTAGCAATTGCTAATTAGAATAATAAGATTTATCATGAAAATAAAACAACCAAAGATGAATTGATTAAAGTTTAAATCCTTCAATCTATACAATCAAAACTAGGATTCATTACAAATATAATTAGTTCATATTAAAATTGAAGAACAAAGATGCAGAAAATAAAAGAGGAAGAAATCTCAAACAAATCTAGGTAATGTTCTTTGAAATCTTCTCTTCAATCTTCCACTTCCCCTTGGCTCTTGATCTTTGATTCAATTAAATCATCAATATCTCTAGCCTTCAAGCCTTTCCCATGGCTCTACGACTTAGCCAACCCTCTTAAATCTCTATTTTTGCTTTGTGGCGGCTCTTTCTTAAAATGTTGTCTGATATGATTTATATTGCAAAATTTTAACCTCCCACCACTAGGGTTCCAGTGGTCTCTACGACGCCAAGGGCCCACGGGTGAAACCTCAGTGGTGGCTCCACCCGTGGGAGGCTACTGGATGTTTTTTTTTTTCTAATTTGCTCTTATCACACGAGTGGAATCCCAAGTGGGATTTCAGTGGTGTTTGTCCCACGGGTGAAATCTCAGTGGTGGCTCCACCCGTATCTGCCCATCTTCTTCTAAAAGTTAGCATTTTGGCTTGGATCTTTCACTATTATGAGTCACATTTGGTTCATGGCATCATTTGGCACTGAATTAACTAAAGGAACTCTAGAAAAGCACTAAACAAACAAATCAAACTCAATTTAAGGATAAAATATTATTAAAAACAAGGGGTAAAGTGTAGTCAATTAAGTGCTTATCAGCCTTGTACACTTAGCCTTTGTAGGCCTATATGAAAACACATTACAATCATGTCAATACCTTTCTAAGGTCAAAGTAATATCATTACTTTAATATCAATTTACTTTAACAATCATCTTAGTACACTTAACACTTCTATATATGTCAACTTAACAAATAACCTTTCAAGCATCATGCTTATCTTTTATGACCAATTCTTTCAATCAATCTCTTCATAAATTCAAGATCATTAATTCATTATTAACTCATCATACAACCTACTTCCACATTATCCAATCACATTCACATATTAATCACAACATAAGGTTAAGATACCTCAAGTATACCACATTGCCTCTAGTCTTGTCTAGGGTCAATCCTTCAACTAACATGCAATTTAATCATTTATCATCCATTCATACATGTCAATAACCATCAAAATACATTGCATAAAAATTATAGACATTGGGATAAGGATCCCAATGTAGGCCGAATGCTCCATTCCAAAGAAAACCTGAATTTTCTTATTTTTCGCACTTTCCGTCTATTACAATAATATGTAAAAACATAGTTTGAACCAAGATTTTTCATGTAATCAAAACAAAAATCATTTTAGAATATAAAAATGTAGGAATCAGCCTATATATACATTCATATGCATGAAAATTTCCAACCTTAAATTTTAGGATGAACAACCATGAGTTTTCTTATTTCTGGTACTTTCTGGTCATTACAACAATATGTAAACATGTGGTTTAAATCATTATTTTTCATTCAATCACAAAAAATATCAGTTTAGATAATCAATATGTACAAATCGGTAGCCATGGATGTTTTTCATACATGAAAATTCCAAATTTAGCGTTTAGGAAGAAAATCATGAGTTTTCAAGCTTTCCGCGCATTCCATTCATTACAGCGATATGCAAGTACATGATTTAAATCATTATTTTTCATCCAATCAAAACAAATATTAGATTAGAATTCCTCCATACACAAATCGGCAGCCAAATGCACATGAAATCATGGAATTTTCTAACTTCTAAATTCTAGCACAAAAACCTCGAATTTTCTTATTTTCTGAAACTTTTTTTGGTCATTACAATAATATGTAAAAATATGATTTAATTCAATATTTTTCATCTAAACACATCAAAAATTAGTTTAGAACAGAAACATGTAAAAATTGCCCCCCCTGGTAATATTTATGCATGAAAATTTCAATTTTGAGTTATAGGAATCACCTCCGGAGAAATCGCATTAGTGTTTTCAGTAGAAAATTTGATTTTTCTCTTAAGAAATCACCTAACTCAAATTTTATTAGTAAAAATCAGTAAATATTTAGTTCAAAATAATTTTCCCAAGATGAGTTTCATAAAAACTAAATAGCAAATTGAAAGGAAAAGAAAAACTTACAAAACGGTTGTGAAAATCACAAGTTTGAAAGGATTTTATGAATTTCGGTAGAGGGAAATATTTTGAGAGGATTTTTCCGCCAAAATATAGAAAAATAGAGTAATGGCTACTGGAAGGAGAGTGCTAGCCTAAATTTGATGTTTTAAATGTAGGGTTTTGAGCAATTTCCACTAATACCCTTAATGAGCTAGGTTGTGAGGGTTTTTGGGTAATGGGCTTTTAGGTATTTAGGCTTTTTATTTAATTTATGGGCTGATTATAGGTAATTAAAATAAAAATATTTTTCTTATTATTTTCTGTAATATTTCCCCCAACACATTTATTTAAAAATTATTTTAAATTTCTCATAAATTTATTTTATGCTTAGAAATTGCCTTTATGCATGAAAATTTATTTTATTTAAATAAATTATTTTATGCTAATGCACTTCATGTAAATCATTTATTTTCCAATAATAACTCATATTATGCATATTAAAATTAATTTAGCATGCCACATACTCATTGATCACATAGCACATAAATTTCCATAAAGCATACACTTAGCCTTAATAGTTTTAAATCAAGTAAATTATCACCAAAATTTCTAAGGTAGGTGTGGGTTATTACATGGAAGCAAAGCCTTAAGAGAAGTGCAACTAAGCACCTTGCAGGAATGCATACCCCATCAGAAGAAAGGCCCTTAAAGGAGTGCAATCTGAACTCCTCATAGAAGTCATGCTTTGAACAAAGATAATATAAAAAAGGCACCAAAACCTTCCCTAAAGAGGTGAAAGACTGCAAGGCAAAAGACTTGGAAAACTTTAGGCACACTATAAAAAAGTCATTTGGCAAGGCACCAAAGACCTACCCAAAGGAGGTGAAAAACTACGAAGCAAAAGACATATTGAATTCTAAGTGCAAAAGATCTCCCCTAAAGAGGCAAAAGGCTGTGAGGTAAAAGACCTAGTGATCTCTAGGCATAAAAGACTTGGTACAAAAATGTGAAAGACCACGAGAAAAAAAACCTAGTGAACTTCAAGCTCAAAAAAGACCTCATGTAATGAAGTACAAACACTAATAAGACCTTTTCTGAGAAAGGCACACCATAAGAACTTATAGGGTGAGGCACAAAAAGACCTCTCCCATAAAGGCATAAATAAGATCTCATACAATGAGGCATATAGGAAAGACCTCTTTCATAAATGAATACCATAAGACCTTGTATGATGAGGCTCATATCAAAACCTCTCCCCTAGAGGCAAACAAAAGATCTTGCATAACCAGGCACTGTAAGACCTCTCTCATAAAGACATACCATAAGACCTCAAATGATGAGGCATATAAGATCTCATACAATGAGGAACATATAAGACGTTGCACAATGAAACACCCATGGACTTCTTCCAAAGAGAAAAGCTAAAGTGAGACCTTGTGAGGCAAAGCATTAACGAAGACCTTACCTGAATAAAACAGTCAAACATAAAAAAGAAATCTCTCATAGAGGCATACCATAAGATCTCATACAACTAGGTACATATAAGACTTCTCTCGTAAAGGCACAAATAAGATTTAAGGGGATGAGGCACACAAGAAAGACCTATTTCATAAAGGCATTTAGGAAAGACTAACATTTTTTTTAAATGATAAATTCAGTTTTATGTTCCTTTATAAGTTTATTGTTTCAATTTGATCAAAAGGATACCATTTATTATATTTGGTTTCTTTTTATCCCTCCACTTTATCTCTCTTCCTAAACTTCTTTTATTCTCGTTAAATGCATCAAATTGATCAAGCTGAAATTAAAAAAAAAAACTTTAAATTAATTAATTAATTATAATTTTTTGCAAAAATATCAATTACCTAGAATTATTTAGACTTTTTTATTATATAAGTTAAAATTTAAATTTATACATGTAAACTGATATTTTAATTGAAGGGTCAGATTATTTATTTATTTTAAAAAATAGATCCTAAGTTAATGATGATCTCTTTTTTCCAGCTAACCTTATGAAAGATTATAGACAAATATATAAATATATTATATTATATTACAATAACAAAAATTTACAAGAAACATAAAGGAAATGATGACATTAGCCGAAAATGATCTTGATTGGTCTAACCATAAGGTAATCAAGAAATAATGAACAAGGGTGTTATAGCTTTATGATGTCCTAAACATAGGTTTGATTCTTCCCTAGTGCATTTATGTATATTTTTTTTTTATTTTAGTTTCTTATGTTTTATCCGAAGATCTATTTTGTACCAGTAGACCCGAAGATGTGACTTGTATTGATGCATAAATTTAAAACAATTTGAATCTTTTTCATTTTTAGGATAGTTTTGATTTCGATGCGACTTGCATTGATGCATAAATTTGAAACAATTTGAATCTTTTTCATTTTTAAGATGGTTTGATTCTGCAAAAAAAAAAAAAAAAAATCCAAGCTTTAGATCAATATGGATCTTTTCCAGTATCAAAACCATATCAACCAAAGCTTACTCTACTTGTGATCACATTAATAGCAAACAACTCACCAAGTCACTGCCTCACCTCACCAACAGGTGACCTTACAACTTGCTCCTCTTAAAAGGAAGGTCATAATAGCACCTCTTTCTAGCATATCCTATAAGCATATGACATAGTCCTTAACATGAATGGAAAATAGGAAATAGGGTCAAATAGGTGTAAGACTCAAAAGCTAACAGCCAATTCGACCAACACACAGAATTTCAATGTGCATCCAAAATATCATGTAACCCTAATCCTCTCTCTTAGATGCCACCATGTGTTGCCAGAGACTACAATCCCAAGATAATGGAAGGGAAGATATAAGCTGAAGCTTCTAATACTTCTAGTAAGCTTTAAGTAAATAAGCTTCTTCCTCATATTCTTATATGGAAAGATAATGCTTATCTTCTTTAACTCCACACAAGCATGAGTCACTGCCTTAAGCATTGAAGGACTTTAGCTTAGTCCTTTAACACTTCTTAAAACAGCGTTACAATATCAAATGCATAAAGTCCTCTATAAGCCCAAGCAAGCACCATCACCTCTAAACTCATATGAGGCCTCAAGGACACATCAAAAGTGAAGTTGTTTATAGAAATGATAATTTTATTCTATTCATTTAAGGCTAGATGGGTTGAGTCAGTAAGAATATAAAGGAACATATAGACATCCCTTAGGCTTGCTCACTAAGACAAGAATAGCAATTTTTATGAAGGTCAAATCAAAGTTCCCTCTTTTCAAGTTATAAAAGACTCTTCTTCATTGGCAGCGATTAGACAAGTTCAAATAGCAAGTTTCTATGATATAGAGTTATTGATGCTAAGTGTGAGGCCTAGACCAAGCACTGGTCTGATCCTCTGAAAGGGATCAAAATGCTCAATTGGGGTTTAAACTCACAATAAAACCCTCGGGTTTAGATTGACTGATTTTGGAGAGTCACCACCTTAATTTTATTTTTTATTTGGGAAAAAGATTAAAGGAAAAACTCAAATTGACTTTGATTAATATCCCAAAGGAAAATATCACTAGCATCAAAACCAAGGAGGATTCAAGGATTAGATTTTTGGTTTATTTTAACAAAATTAGTTTGGCAATTTTAATATAAAATAGCTTAAAATAAATTTCATGAATAGAAATAAAGATGGTGCTTAAGCAATAATTTTTGTGCAATGCATGACAATTATAAATTGATAAACAAGATAAAATATACTTAAGAATTATTACAAAAATGGAATAAATAAATAAGAGAGAGGATCTTTTCTCTAGCCCTTATAGGTACTAGGAAAAGCACATATTTCTCAACTAATTGCAAGAATTAACAAATCAAAAAGAAATAATATAATCATACGCAAAAGAATACAAAATAGAAATAATCTCATAAAAAATAAAAGAGAGAGAAAACTTATTTTATAAAATAGTTTAGAGTTGATGCTTAAACGACTGGCATACTTACGTATCCCTTTGAATGGGATCAAACCCTATGCAATCATTCCTTCTTATAAAGGAGGGGTTTTAGAAAAGGTTAATTTGATTTGCTAATTTAATTTAGATTTAAAATAAATAAGATTAGATCTTTTCAGTTTTAGACTTAAAGAAAAATATAAAAAAGAGAATTCTAAATTTGATTTAAGAAATCTCAAAAGAAGGAATTATACCCTGATTTTGTGCTTTCTTTGTATGAACGAGGCAAGCCTTAAACTAGATCTAAGCTCCATCTTGGATTGGGATCTCATGAGATGAATCTTGTATAGAAATTAAAGATTTTTGCATCTAAAAACCGTTCGTCCCTTCTCCTCCAAATGACTAGGAGTGAACCCCTTTTTATAGGAAAGAACTAAGGGCAAAATAGGAAAAATGGGAGGGCGGGCAGCACTGGAGGCATGCCAGTAGCATGGGTAGCACCCAAGTGGCACCGGCCATACCGGCTACACCATAATGGTTTCCCTCAGTCCAACGGCACCACATCCCAAATTCCATCTTTTTTTAGCCCATTTCGACACTTTTTTATCCAATCTGAGCGATTCTAGTTGCAGTGTGATTGTTATTCAATCTCGAATGACCTGAAGACTCCATTTAAAGGGTCAAAGGGATAGGTTTTAGTTCTCAAAGCTCCATTTCCCAGTTTGCATATTTTGGCAATTTCGACTTCTGGAGGTCTATAAACCAAGCCTAGGTGCTTCAAAAGTTCAAATGCAAACTGGAGAGTGTAAAACTAAGGAAATCCATTTTTTCAATGGGGCGCTGCCCCCTTGACCCTTTCTCACTAACCAACTAATGGGACTGATATACCAGCTCTACATAGCGCAATAATCATAGCTAGTGCCAAACTACGGCTAGATCATGAGGGTGCAAAATTAAGGGTTCACAGCTAACCCCTTCATCAAAATTTGCTATGAGCAAAAGGTAATTTTAATGATAGTGAACCCAGGAATGACGGATGGGAAAGGAACATAGGGATGTTTAGGTGATCATTACTAAACATCTATGGGTGAAAATAGTGGATTTTGAATGAAAGAAGCAAAAAAAGGAACCATATGGATGCTTAGGTGATCATTACTAGACATTTATAGGTGAAATGATCCTAGGGCTATCTGAGTATGGTTTGAAAAGTTCTGAAAGAGAAATCTAACCCTATATTAGGTTGATGATTCTAAGGCTATCCTAGAATGGTTTGAAAAGTTCTGAAAGAGAAACCTAACCTTATATTAGGTTGATAATCCTAAGGCTATCTTAGGATGATCAGAAAACTTCCAAAAGAGAACCCTAACCTTATGTTAGATTAATGATCCTAAGGCTGTCTTAGGATGGTGTAAAAAAGTTTCAAAAGAGAAACCTAACCCTGTGTTAGGTTAATGATCTTAAGGCTGTCTTAGGATGGTCTAAAAAAATGGAATACCTAATTCAGATTTAAGGCATGAATCTTAAGGCTATCCTAGGATGGGTCTAATGTTGATGGTTCTAGTCTTTGTTTAGGGATTCAGACTGATGGAGCTGTCAGATTGATGGTTTGTCTTACTTCAAGAATTCGGATTAATGATCTTTCTCAATTTAAAATGACGATTTGCCTTACTTTGAGCATTTGGATTGATGATCTTTCTTGACTCAAATTGGTGATTCATCTTGCTTTATGAATTTTAACCTAATAATCAATCTTGATTTAAGAGTTTGCTTAATGCAAAATACATGCAATAATTGGATACTTTGAACTTGTGAATAGTCACTTTGATAAGACAGTGCTAAGTTTTTCTTGATAAAGATGCCCCCATTTCAAAAAGGTGAATAGAAGGAAGGGAGGTGCCCCCACTTTAAAATGATAAAGGATAGCAATTAGGTCATTTCATTCAGATAGACCAGCTTGGGAATGGTAGGGTCACACTTGATTTAGACCCGGTACGAGGCTGGTTAAAGGGCCGATCAAAGGCTACTAGTTTAGCTTTAGAGGAGGAAGAGATCAAGCTAGTCAACTTAAAAGGCTTAGTCAAGCATGGCCTTTTGATTTAGGATTGGATTGAATAGCTGTCACATCCCAACTTTAGAGACATGATGGTCCTAGAACACAGGAAGACATAAGGTCACCCACGCCCGTAGAACCCACTTACACATATACAAATCATGCCTAGGATTGCACTAAACCTTACATTAACTTAAATAAACCCTTTTTTTTTTTTTTTTGAAAACCTTAAGTTGCGAAAGCATAGTTAAAATATACTTTAAATATAATCCATAGGGAAATAATATTTAGAATCTGTGAACCCTCAAATTTGCACCTCCTGATCTGACTGCAGCTTGACACCTACTGAGAGTAGGGCGCTACGCATATGGCGGTCCCGTTAGCCGGTTAGCGGGTAGGGGTCAAGGGGGTAGCGCCCCTTGCAGGGTGCGGGGCAGCGCCCCGTCGAAAAAATAAATTTCCTGAATCTTTCACGTCCAATCCACCGTCTTTCAGTTACAAATCCACAGAATCAAACAGAGCTCGAATCAAAGCTGAAATAGGCCCGAAACGGACAAAAACAAATTGAGCGGCGCAAGTGGTGCTAGGAGGCACCATTTTCGTAGAAAAAGGCCATGCCGCCGGAAGAAAGCCATGCCGTCGGTGCGGCATGAAAATCATGCCGCCGGTATGGCGGCATGCATGTCGTGCCGCCCAGACTGCCGGCATATCTGGCGTGCCGCCTGGATGGCTGGAGTGTCAGCCATGCCGCCCCTGCCGCCGGTGCCGAGCCGATGCCGCCGTCCGTACTGCCGACACCTCCTCTGTCAGCTCTATAAATAGGAGCCTCCTCCAACCTCATTTGGAATAACTTCCAACACATTCCAATACATTTCAAGCTCATTTGAGGCATTCCAACGCATTTCAAAGCAATCCAGATTCCAATTTTCTTTTGAATCAAAGTGGAGTTGAGATCCGAAGCAAGACTCGTTCCATTCGTCATAAAACTAAGAAAAGCAAAGGTATAATCCCTTTTCTATCTTTAAAATTCTAAATTCAGATCTAGAATTCTCTTTAGGTCTAAAACTGAAAAGATCTAAAACTTATTAATTTAAGAATCAGAATTAAGTTAATAAGCAAATCAACACATTTCTAAAACCCCTCCTTCGCAAGAAGGGAGAACTGCGTGGGGTTTGATTCCTATTCAATAGGATACGCAGACTGCCATTTTGAAGGGCATCAACTCCAAAATCTTTTTATCAATATTGTTTTCTTTTTTGCTTTGATTTTATTTGCATTGATCCTTTATTTTGTGATTTTATTTTTAGTTTATTTTGGGGAATGTGTGCTTTTCCTAGTACCCATAAGGGCTAGAGGAAAGATCCCCTTTATTTCATTTTTTTTGATATTGTAATAATTAAGTAGGATTTATCTTTCCTATTTATTTATTATTGTCATTCCATCACCTCATATATATATATATCTGTCTCATTCATCATTATATTTTTGTTCATGCATACACAAAAATCCATTTTCAAGGGTTATTTTGCATTTTCAGCCAAACTAATGAAAATAATAATTTTTTTCCTTAATTGTGTAATTACCAAAACCTGATTCCCGAGCCCTCCTTGGTCACTCGCGGATTGGTGCACTTTTCCATTGGATAAAAATCAAATTTTGGAGTCAATCATGTTGGGTTTTCTTTAATTTTCCCAATTAAAATAAATAAATTAAAGTGGCGACTCACTTTTCAACTATCACATTACAAAAATCAATTTTCTGAACTCACAGCGAGTTCCAATCGTGGAGTTTCTCCTAAGAGCATTTCGATCCCTCGGCGGACCAGACCGGTACTCGGGCGAGGCTTCACATAATCCAATTAAAACCTCCAAAGATAACATTTCAAAATAAATATCCAAAAATAAATATTCTCGAAGCATCTAATGACAACACTTCATATCATGGTATTATTAATGACTTTGACAAGGAAATCCCCAAGCAAAGTAGAATGCTTGAGCCATCACTTTGCCTCCTCACCTTTGCTCACCTAGAACCACACAAGGAAAAGGGGTGAGATAGATGATCTCAATGAGTAAATAATAAGGCTTATGCAATAACATATATCCCTTAGAAAAAGCTCATAGCTCATAACTTATAGTTCATGATTCATAGTTTGCAATTTAGAAAGTGTCACAGAAATCACACTTATAACACATAACACATAGAGTGAAGGTTGTTGCCATAATCACCCGAACACATAGAGTGAACGCTATTGCCATAATCACTCAAACACATAGGTGAAGGCTATTGCCATAATCACTCATACACATAGAGTGAACGCTATTGCCATAATCACTCGAACACATAACATATAGAGTAAAGGCTATTGCCATAATTACTTGAACACATAGCCAATAATTACTTGCTTTGATACGAGGATCACATAGCCAATGATTACTCGCATCGGTATAAGGATCACATAGCCGATGATTACTTGCGTCGGTACGAGGATTTCTGCATAAAGGGTTAAAGGTACCATAGCTAGAGCTAATGGTAATCACATATAATAATAACATTTAAGGCAACAATAACATGTTTCATAATAGCAATAGTAGTTTAACTTTTTGAACAAAAGATATAAGAACAGTGTAGTTCCAGAAAGAATATAATTTAGGGTAATAATGACAAGGAATCATCATTGGATAAATAAAAATGGTTTTTAGACTAATTGTCCTTTGGCAACCCAAGCTTAACAAAGAAATCATATAATAATATTTTAAAATAGAAAGAACTTGGGTTTCAAAGATCTCAAAGGCTCACATAACATGATATCACATACTTATAATATAACATAATGTTTATTCACACTTGGAGCATGAATACAGTGTTTAGTCACCTCATGGTTCCTTTACTCCTCGTACACATAGCCTTTTTGAACCTCTAAAGCTCCTTAAGCTTTAACATAATATTTAATTCAATACTTAGTATTTATTTATTCATGATGTTATCCTATCCCATAACAACCCCATGCACATATAACATTCATATATACTTAGAGTTGCACATATAAGTGCACCTCATCGCTTACACATACATATTGACTTTAAAAGTCTTGTACATTTATCCTTTATAGGCCCATATGAAAAAACATTATAATTCACGTCAATACCTTTCTAAGGTCAATACAATATCATTGTCTTAATATCAATTCCCTTTAATAATCATCTTAGTATACTTTACACTTCCATATATGTCAACTTAACAAATAACTTTTCAAGCATCATGCTTATTTTTTATAACTAATTTCTTCCATCAATCTCTTCATAAATTCAAGATCATTTATTCATTATTACCTCATCATACATCCTATTTCTATATTATCCAATCACATTCACATTTTAATCATAATATAAGGTTAAGATACTTTAAGTATACTAAATTGCCCCTAGGCTTGTCTAGAGTCATTCCTTCAAACAACATGTAATTTATCCATTTACCATTCATACATACATATCAATAATCAACAAAAAACATCACATACAAATTATAATCATTGGGATAAAAATCCCATGGTAGGCCGAATGCTCTTATTAAAGGAAAAACTAAATTTTCTTACTTTTCACACTTTCTGTCTATTACAATAATATGTAAAAACATTATTTAAACCAAGATTTTTCATGTAATCAAAAAAAAATCATTTTAGAATATAGACATGTAGGAATCAGCTCATATATACATTAATATGCATGAAAATTTCAAACTTTAGGTTTTAGGACGAAAAACCATTAGTTTTCGTGTTTTCGGTATTTTTCGGTCATTATAGTAATATATAAACAGGTCGTTTAAACCATTATTTTTCATTCAATCATAGAAAATATCAGTTTAGAACATCCACATGTATGAATCAGAAGCCATTGATCAAATTATCCATGAAAATTCCAATTTCCAAGATTTAGGGTGAAAATCATGAGTTTTCAAGCTTTCCGCACTTTCTGTTCATTACAGCAATATGCAAACACATGATTTAAATCATTATTTCTCATCCAAACAAAACAAATATTAGATTAGAATCTATCCATATACAAATTGATAGCCATATGTACAAAAAAATCATAGAATTTTCCAACTTCTAAATTCCAGCACAAAAATCTTGAATTCCTTTATTTTCTGAAACTTTTTGGTTATTACAGTAATATGCATAAATATAATTTAATCCAATATTTTTCATCAAAACACATCAAAAATCAGTTTAGAAATCAATGATATAGAAATTACCCCCCCTCTTCCCTTTTGGTATGTTTTATGCATAAAAATTTCAATTTTGAGTTACAAGATTAACCTTTGGAGAAATAGTGTAGAGAGGTTGGTGTTTTCAGTAGAAAAATTAATTTTTCTCTCAAGAATTACCTAGGCCAAATTTTATCAGTAAAAATTAGTAAACATTCAGTTCAAAATAATTTTCCTCATATTAGTTTCATAAAAATCAAATAGCAAATTGAAAGGAAAAGAAAAACCTATGAAATAGTCATGAAATTGCAAGTTTGAAAGGATTTTTATGAATTTCGGTAGAGAGAAATATTTTGAGAGAATTTTTTTTTGCCAAAATAATAAAATAACATAATGGTGGCTACTGGAATGAAGGGCTGGCTGAAATTTAGGTTAAATATTAGGATTTTGGATGAAATTTCCAAGATTACCCTTAATAAGCTAGGTTATAAGTGTTTTAGTGTAGTAGGCTTTTGGGTATTTGGGCTTTTTAATTAATTTAGAGCTAATTATAGGTAATTAAAAATAAAATATTTTTCTTATTATTTTCTATAAAACTCTCCCCAAAACATTTATTTAAAAATTATTTTAAAATACTCATAAAAATTATTTTATGCATAAAAATTCCCTTTTTGCATGAAAATTCATTTTATGAAAAATAAATTATTTCATGCTAATGCATTTTATTTAAATCATTTATTTTACAATAATAATTCATATTAGGCATATTAAAATTAATTTAATATGTCCTAAACTCATAAATCACATTACACATGAATTTTTATATAGTCATACAATTTGTCACAATAACCCTAAATTTAAATAATTTGTCACTAAAACTCCTAGGGTAGATGTGGGTTGTTACAATAGCTAGGTTAGGGACATATCAATTATGAGGCTGCTTGGTCAATGGCTATCAGTTTGGCCTAGAAAGAAATCACTTTGGGAGGTTAAGCCAAGTATGGCTAGAAAAGGTCGAGCTAAGCTTAAGTGGGTCTAACTTTGAAGAAGGTTTGGTTTGAGGCTGAATTGGAAAGCTTGATCAGGGAGATCAAGTCCTCAAAGATAATTAGGTCAAAAGGTTAGGTTAGGTCTAGTTTTAGGGAAGGTCAGTTTGTCAAGCTTGTCTTCAAAGAAGTTCATACATGAGTCTTTGGTCAAGTTTGGCAATTGGCTCAATCAGTTATAGCCTTTAGGGAGAATCAATTTGGAAGCTTGGTTTAGTTTGGCTTTAGGAAAGATTATTTAGGATAAGTGGATCATCTTAGAAGGATAGGTCGAGTTTGGCCTTAGCTGGGGTCATTTGGAAACTCAATCTGGTTTGGCTATATAAAAGGTTAGATTAGAGGCTCAGTCAAGTTATGGCCTTTAGGGAGTTCATTCAGAAGGCTTGGTTAGATTTTGCCTTAAGACTATATCAGAAAGATTAGGGAAGAGTGCTAAACTTTGTAGGAGATCATATTGGGATGCTAAGTCATGCTTAAAGGAAGGGTTAGGCTAGGAAATCAATTTGGAAGGCTATGTTAGATTTGGCCTTAGAGGAGATCATGGGCTCCATAAATGAAGGCCTTTTAGGAGTAGGCTTCATGGTGAAGACTTCTCGATTTGGGCTTCATGGTGAAGGCTTCTCAGTTTGGGCTTCATGATGAAGACTTCTAGGTTCGAACTTCATGATGAAGGCTTCTAAGTTTAGGCTTCCTAATAAAGGCTTTTGGGTTTAGACTTCCTAATAAAGGCTTCTGGGTTTAAGCTTCCTAATAAAGGCTTTTGGGTTTAGGCTTCGTGATGAAGGCTTCTAGGTTTAGGCTTCGTTATGAAGGCTTTTGGTTTTGGGCTTTATGATGAAGGCTTTTGGTCTTAAACTTCATGGTGAAGGCTTTTGGGCTTAGGTTTCATGATGAAGGCTTCTAGATTTAAGCTTTCTGATGAAGGTTTCTTGGCTTAGGCTTCATGGTAAAGGCTTTGAGCTTAGGCTTTATGATGAAGGCTTTTGGGTTTAGGCTTCTTGGTGAAGGCTTTTTAGGCTTAAGCTTCATAGTGAAGGCTTCTCGACTTAGGCTTCATGGTGAACACTTTTGGGTTTTAAGGATAGTTCATTATCTTGAGCTTTTCTATAAGGTTCTTTAGGTCTCTGTTAAATATGGTTGACTTTTAACTCAAGTATGGTGCTAAAGGTTTTAGTCATAAAGAGATAATAGGCTTATGGATAAGGGTTTGCCTTTTGACATGGTTGATTAATTTAAGATGATTAAGCTAAGAATGGTCCTGGTGAATTTCAATTAAGGCTATCTGTCTAGCCTTAATGCTAAAGGTAAAAATGGTTTTTGTGAATTTTAATTAAGGCTATATGTTTGGCCTTAAAAGACTTTAATCTTAAGGATCATTGTTTTGCTTAGAAGGCTTGATCCTTTAAAGGATATTGAGAAGTTTGGCAAAGAGGCATAGGATAGGCTTTAGCTGGTTTGAGCCCTTTTTAATCAACTTAAAGATAATAGGCTTTAGGGGATAAGCCTTAACTTTTGGTTTTATTAAAGAATTTAACTTTGATAATGATGAGTCCTGAGAGACTTGGGGATTTGTAGTTCTACCCATGTTGAGATTTTTTCAAAGAAAGGACAATATGATGCTTGAGCTTGAATGATGCTACAATTCGCCAATGAGACTTGGGGTGATGTTTAAGGTACGTTGGAACTTCTGAAAAGGATCAAAGAGGTTGTATGGTTTTGCTATTTGTAGCATGATTTATAGAAAAGAGCAAGTTAAGCTATTCTTACCATTTGAAATTAAAGAGACTCTTAGTCTTACCATTTGAGATTAACGAGACTCTTAGAATGACCTATTATTTGTTTGACTCAATATAGGTGAGACAAAACTAAAGGGAAAATGCCTTAAGGAGTGGCTAAAGGACAAATTAAAAGAGACAACTTTAGGATAAGAATATGACAGACTAGAGATTATGCATTAGCTTTTTGAGCTAAGTGATAGGACAGATGAATGAGGGATGATGATGTTCTATGAAGATATGCCTCTATTATAGGCTCTATTATAGGATAAGGGCATAAAATATAATATAAATTCAAAGAACAAGCCTCTAGTGAGGAAAGATGACTTTGAAGACATGAGACAATAAGATTGATTGAAGATGATTTTACTATGAGGAAAGATGACTAGGATGAGCTCTCTCTCTCTCTCTCTCTCTCTCTATTCTAACTTTTGCCTAAGCCACCCTTTTGAGTTTTCAACTTAGTGAGTTTGAAGTAATGAAATTTGAAATAAAATATTCCAACATGATTTAGGTTGCTACTTTAAGGGCTTTGATTTTTTAGTTCTGGGTTTGATAAAGGTCTTTTATGAACTTATTGCCCCTTATTGAGGTGCATCATTTGATTACCCAAAGTGTAATGGGTAATTCCATTTGATTTGCACTTTATGCTTCAACTATTTGATCATTTGACCTTCTTTGGTTAGGTGCGATTGTTGATGGCATCTCAAATTGTAACAAGTGCTAATTATGGTGGATATGATTGTTTATTTATTTCTCTCTCTTTTTTTTTCTTTATCTTGCTTTTTTTTTTTTTTTGGGTTAAAGCTCATCCATGTCAGACTAAAATGGAAGGTCTTTTTTTTTTTTTTTTTTTTTTTTGTTAAAGCTCATCCATGTCAGACTAAAAAGGAAGGTAAGAAAATTAATGCATAAATAATGAAAGAAAAATGTAGATGTATTACTATAAAGAAAACTTTATTACAAGATAATGAAAAAGAGACAAACCTAGTCGATAAAAATATAGGAAAAAAAAAGAAAATAAGACGATAATCTTTTACTCAGATTTAGACTCAGGCTTTAAGATTTGGACTCAGACTTGGATTTAAACTTGAGATTCAACCTCAGATAGGTAGGATTAGCTAGGCTTGAACTACTCCGTGACATCTCTCCTAGGCTAAGGGAAGGTGGGGTTAAGTTGGGTTCAGATTTCTCATCACTATTCAGGTTGGTAGTGAAGAATTTAGCTTGAAATGATTTGCTTTGGATGCAATCCTCAACTTTTGATGTACTTGCAACCAATGCTCTGAAGGTGGGTAGGTATTGTGAACAAGTGGACTCAATAAATCGAGAGTAGATTCTTGACAACAATATCCACTTGTTCTTGCTCAATTAGCCTTTTACCATTTGAGCTGCTTTAGCCCTCCACCTTGTATGGAACATGGAGAAGGACTCATTTAGGAGCTGCTTAGTGCTTTCTAGGTCTCTTCTTGTGATATCCATTTCAATGTTGTTGAGGTATTGCTTGATAAACACTTTGCAAAAGTCATCCCAAGTCTGCTTTTGGGTCAGTAAACCATCTCAAGGCAGCACCAGTAAGGGTTTATTGAAAGAGTTAAATAAAGAGCTTGTTATTAAGACCAAGTTGATACATTACCCCCACATACATTTTCAAATGGATCTTAGGGCAGGTGGCACCATCAAATTTGTCTAAATTTGGCATCTTAAACTTTGGTGGCAACCGGGCGTTAGGGAAGTGGCTTAATGAACTTGTATCAATCATGCCTTCCTTCTTCTTTAGACTTTTTATTATTTTCTCCATGGCTTCCAATTTAGGCAGGAAGATCTCAAACTTAGGGTTAAGTATGGTTTCCTTGCCTTGGAAAGGATCTATAGGGGATGAAGTGATTTATGGTGGTTTAGTAGGTGTTGGATAAGGGAGTGGGTCAGTTTTTAGGATATTTGATGAGGGAAGTGATCGCTAAGGTACGATTTTAAAGGTTGACTTAGAGGAATAAGAAGCATACACTTAAACCAATGTCATATTTTGGTCTAAGTTGAGTGGATTTTAAAGAGTGGGATTTTGGTTTTGGTTTATGCTAACCCAGATTAGCATGTCTTTAACATCATTTACTATGGCCTTCTTTTGGGCTTGTAATTAGGCCTAAATTTAGGCCACTTTGTCTCTTGAACATCTCTTCTTGTTGCTCTAATAGCTTGGCTAAAAGCTTATCCATGACATCTTTGTAGAATTAAACATCTTAGCAATCTTTGAACGGGAAAAGGAGTTGGGCTAGTATGAAATGGTTATAGTGGGGTATGATAAACCAAGGACCTTGGTTTTATTGACAAGATATGTGTAAAGATGAGGGTGGAGGTGTATGATGTCAGCTAGGTTGGCAGTTAGCTAGGGTAGCTAAGTTAAATTTTAGCTTGGAAACTAGGTCTGGATTTTGCTTTGAGTAGATAGATCAGATTTTAGCTTTGAGGAACAAAAGTTTAGTTAGGAAGGCTAAGTTAGATTTTAATCTCGAGTAATTAGAATTATAATTTATGGATAGTTTAGTATAGGCTTAAAGATAGAGGGCCAATGGCTTTTGCAATTAGGTTATGTATATACTATGGATTTGGACATTGGGTGAACCATGGGTTTGGTGACAGTTGAATAATGGGTTTGATTGGATTGGACCATGGGTTAAATAAGCCATGGGTTTGGATGGAACTATAAAAGATAAAGCCAAGTCAACATTTAGATTGGGTAAGGACTATGGATAAGAATGAAGCTAAGTCAATGTTTAGCTTAGGTAAGAATTATGAGGGATGAAAGCTAGGTCAGTGGTTAGCTTAGGTAAGAATTGTGAAGGATGAAAGCTAGGTCAATGTTTAGCTTGGGTAAGAATTGTGAAGGATGAAAGCTAGGTTAGTGTTTAGCTTAGGTAAGAATTATGAATGATGAAAGCTAGGTCAGTGTTTAACTTGGGTAAGAATTGTGAAGGATGAAAGCTAAGTCAGTGTTTAGCTTGGGTAAGAATTGTGAAGGATGAAAGCTAGGTCAATGTTTAACTTGGGAAAGGGTTATGAGTGAGGATGAAACTAGGTTAGTATTTAGCTTAGGAAGGGATTAAGGATCAGGATGAGGCTAAGCCAGTGTTTAGCTTGTCGAGGATTAGGACAATCAGGATGAAAGCTAGGTTAAATTTTGGGTGTAAAAAAATGTAACATGGTTAGGTTTATTTTTACCATGTGTTTGACATAGGTTTGAGTTTTTAACCATAGGTTGAGGTGGACCATGGGTTTGGATGTGAAGGTGTTTGGATAGAGGTAAGAGGGTTTAGAGTGAAAGCAAGGGTGCCTGGGATAAGGGTGAGAGCTTGACCCTTCTTTAGCTCAAGGTATGACCTAAACTTAAAATGAATGTATGTTTTGTTTTACATAATGAATGCATGATATGATAGGAAAAACATATTTCATAAAGATGCAATTACACAGGGCTTTGATTATGGTACATATGACCTAAGGTCAGGGTCTAAGTTTATTATATGAAAAGGGTAATGGTGGCTTGTATAGGGTACCCGTCACACTATAGCAATGATATACCTAACCACACATAAGTCAATGAGCCTCACATAGGTCTAATGGTACATGCATGCTTGTTACGCCTTTGAAAAGTTTAAAAGATTCATCATAGGGTGGATGATTTCACTATTAGTGAATAGTCCCAATGATGGTTAACCAGTCGATGTTACTTTCTATCTATTGTTTTCCTAAGAAATCTAGGTTGAAAGGCAAGGAGCCAATGCAAATGATGCATTAAAGTCATTTCTATATTAAAAGTGCCAAACTTTGAATTAAACCAATTGGTAGTCCTCTTATTTCTTTTGTTAAAAAGAAGGTGGTCCCCAATAGAGTCACCAATTGTAAGGCCTGGCCCAAGCACCGGTCTGATCTACTGAAGGTATCAAAATGCTCAATTGGCATTTGAACTCATGATGAACTCTCAAATTTAGATTGATTGATTTTGGAGAGTCGCCACCTTAATTTTATTTTTTATTTGGGAAAAAGATTAAGGGAAAAACTAAAATTGACTTCGATTAATATCCCAAAGGAAAAGATCACTAGTCTCGAAACCAAAGAGGATTCAGGAACTAGGTTTTTTGTTTAATTTAACAAAATTAGTTTGGCAATTTTAATACAAAATAATTTAAAATAAATTTCATGAACAGAAATAAAGATGATGCTTGAGCAATGCTATCCATGCAATGCATGACAATTATAAAATGATAAACAAGATAAAATATACTTATGAATTATTACAAAAATGGAATAAATAAAAAAATAAATAAGAGATAGGATCTTTTCTCTAGCCCTTATGGGTATTAGAAAAGCAAACATTCCTCAACTAATTGCAAGAATTAATAAATAAAAAAAAACAACATATCATATGCAAAAAAAACCAAAAAAGAAATAATAGAAACAACATTATCATATGCAAAAGAAAACAAAAAAGAAATAATCTCATAAAAAAAAGAAAGAGAGAAAAATTATTTTATAAAATAGTTTGGAGTTGATGCTTGAATGACTGGTGTAGCTGCGTATCCCTTTGAATGGAAATCAAACTCCACATAGTTCTTTGTTCTTACAAATGAGGGGTTTTGAAAAAGGTTAATTTGATTTGCTAATTTAGTTCAAATTTAAAATTAACAAGATTTGATCCTTTTAGTTTTAGACCTAAAGGAAAATATAAAAGAGTGAATTATATATGTAATTTAAGAAATCTCAAAAGAAGGAATTATATCTTGGTTTTGTGCTTTCTTTATATAAACGGGGCAAGCCTTACACTAGATCTGAGTTCCACTTGAGATTGGGATCTCACGAGATGAATTTTGCATAGAAATTAGAGATTTTTGCATTTGAAACCATTCATCTCTTCTCCCCTAAATGACTGGGAGTGAACCCTTATTTATAGGAAAGAACTAAGGGCAAAACCAAAAAAAAAAAAATAAAACAAAAGGGTGGGCAGCACTAAAGGCATACCGGCAGCATAGGCAGCACCAAAGTGGTGCCAGCCACTATGATGCTGCTCGATCCGGTAGCACCATATCCCGAATTTCATCCTTTTTTTTGCCAGTTTTTGATCTGATTTGTGTGATTATAGTGTCATTATGATCATTATTCAATCCTAACCTGAGGGCTCCATTTAAAGGGTCAATGGGACAGGTGTAGGTTCCTAGGGCTCCATTTCTTAGTTTCCCAATGTTGGCTATTTTAGCTTCCAGAGGTCTGTTTACTAAGCCTAGGTGCTTCAAAGGTTCAAATGCAAACTGGAGGTGTAAAACTAAGGAAATCCATTTTTTTTTTCAATGAGGCACTACCCCCTTATCCTTTGCTCACTAATTAGCTAACGGGATCGCCATGCTGGCTCTGTATAATGCACTAATTGTAGCTAATGTCAAGCTATGGCTAGATCATGAGGGTGCAAAATTAAAGATTCACACTAAGAAGAATCATATGTTAAAATGCTATCAATGAACAGGAAGCTAAGCCACCAGATATCACAAGCCAAAAGAAAATGGCTAGAAATGAATGAGCACCCTTCAACATAAAAAACCATGGTTAGAGTTCTTAAGAAGTAAAGTCTAAAAAAAGGAAAAGCCTAAGGAAGAAAAGAAAACAACTAACCATAGGAAGCTCTATGAGAGTCCCAACTAGGGGACTGAAGCCAAAAAATCACACAAGTGCAATGAAGTAGGAACACAAAGCCAGTAGGCACTGTGAAAAGTGTTGATTAAGTCAACCAAGACTAATCAATAAACATACTTTCAACATGTAAAAATTATACCATGTATGAGAAGAAATGAAATAAATTCTCTTTAGAAAGTCCTTGCGAAAGTTTACTCAGTGTGGAAGATGTTACACAAATAAGAGGCAAACCCCTAAAGAAGTGCAACTAAAGGCCTCATAAGAGTGCACACCTTATCAAAAGTAAGGCCCCTAGAAGAGTGCAATATGAGCTCCTCATAGAAGTGCATGCTTCAAACAAAGATATTATAAGAGTGGCACTACAAATGTCCCCCTAGGAATTGAAAGACTGCAAAACAAAAGACTTGGTAAATTTTAGATACATAAAAAAATAAATAAAAAAAAAAAGACTTCATCCGGCAAAGCACTAAAAACCTACCCTAGTGAGGGGAAAGACCATAATGCAAAGGACCTAGTGAATTCTAAACACTTAAGACCTCACCCTAAGGAGGCAAAAGAATATGAGATAAAAGACCTAGTAAACTCTAGGCACTGTTTTGTCATAGTTTTGTCTTATTTTTTGGTTCTTTTAATTGTTAATTTATAATTTATTTTTATGATTTTATGATGTTTTTAATATGTTTGTTAAGTTGTTTTTAGTTGCATTAAATAATTAAAGAAACAAAAGTTTGGAGTGAAGATGGAAAATTCAGCAGAATGTTGCACGGCAAGTAAAGTGCCATTGCACAGTAGCCAAGCTCAGCAGCGCCATGTAGCAAGGCCAGTGCCATGCAGCAGCTTGTTCCTGTAGCCATAAGCTCCGCAGCACCATGCAGCAGCTTACTTCTTGTAGCCCATAAGCTTAAAAGCGTCAGCAGCAGCAACTCCAGCGCCCCACAGTAGCTTTCTTCCTGCAGCCCACCAGTGCCCAGCACCTAGCTGCCTTCCCCAATGCCCCGTATTGAAGATTATTGAAGATATTGAAGATTATCCGAGATTTTGAAGGATTTTCAACCCTAAATTATTTTAGGAAAGTAGAAAAAAAAGAGGAAGTTTTGTTATTTTAAATAGGGCTGTATGGAGGAAGAGAAGGATTAGAATTTTATGGAGGGGAATTTTGGGGAACTTTTCTGAAGAATATGTTCTCTTCCACTTTTCTTTTTTCTCAATTTTATTTTAGTTTTCAAATTTCAACACTTATATTAGAATTTCATTCTTGGGAATTCCTTTGTGAAGATTCAAGAGATTGAATCAGATAAACGAATTGACCAACGTGGTTTAATTCTTATTTCTTTATTATTTTTTTTTTTTGGTTTATTGAATTGATAGAATTGATTCAATAGATTCTTTTAATTATAATAAAAATATGATGAATTCTTTTTTTTCCATGAGCTAATTTCATTCTTGTCTAGGGTTTGTATGATGTGTTCATGATATGGAATTGAATATAATCCCTTTTGATTATTTTTATTTTCCCTAATTGAATTGATTGATTGTTATTGAACAATTGATTAGCTATCAATTATTTGACTTAGGTTTTGAATGAAGGAACAATAGTTGAAATTCAATTTCGGATTTCATTCCTTTAAGATCTTAAAACGAATTAGAAATATAAGTTTTAAGATTAGGTTTTAGTTTTTGATATATGATTTGATAGAATGATTTCTATGAATGTAATTGCTAATAGATTGATTTTTATTCTTTGAATTGTTAGAAACTAAGGCTTTAGAATAATTAATTGGGTATATTTATAAACATATAGGATTGATAAACTAAATACAAGCCTTAGGTATCATTCATTCATTGTTTTAAAACCTATTGTATTTTCATTTACATTTTCTTTTAATTTCCTATTTTGGAATTATTTCTTTTCAAATCATTCAAATTCTTTTCACTTAATTTTCTTTAAGTTGAGACAAATATTTTCATTTGCAATTCCTTGAGAGATACAACTTTGGGTGCTTCCAATATACTACAATTGCCTCGTATACTTACGGGTCACTTTTGGATAGTATATTTTGAGGCGAACACGTTTTTGGCACCATTGCTGGGGAATTGCAAGGCAAATGTGTTTGTTTCACTGTGAATATATTTGTTTTTAGTTTTTATTTATAATTGTTTTTCAAGATTTTTATGCAAGGGAGAAGATCTCTGGAAGGAGAGATCATCCCTTTTGTTGATAACGTGCACAGGTTAGGTAGAGAAAGAAGAAGACTAGAACTAAACGAGGACCAAGTTGATCCAATAAATCTCGAAAATCCAAGGGTAGAAGACCAAGAAGAACAACCATACATCATGGCATAGGAAATGAGACCTATGAAGGATTATGCTAAGCTAATCATAAGCACTGCAACATCATGCATTATACTCGATGTGGCTACCCAGAATTATGAGCTAAAAAACATACATTATAGCATGCTCCTATCCTTTTATGGAGTGCCCAATGAAGACCCCCTCAATTTCATTAGGGATTTCTACTCCACTATACAGACCTTTCCTCTATAAGGTCTAACTAAAGATCAGTTGCGGATGAGATGCTTTCTTTACACCTTGAAGGACAAAGCTAAATCTTGGCTGATGACACTTACTCCTGAGTGTACAATAAATTCATGGGGAATTTCTACTCTCACTAAAAAATAGCTGATTTGAGATCAAAAATTGCAACCTTCACACAAATGGAAGGATAGCCTTTTTATGAAGCATGGAAAAGGTTCAAGATGTTGCAAATTTAATGCCCACACCATCAATATGCATTGGAATTGCTTAACTAGTTCTTTTATGATGGGCTCACATTCCAGAGCCAAAGCATAGTTGACAATACAACTAGAGGGGCAATAGCAGAGATCACTACTGAGGAAACTTATAAACTTTTTGAGATGCTTGGTGCTAACTCTCAGCAGAAAAGTGTGAGAGGGAGAAGAGTTGGATTTGATGAAGGAGCTCTTAGGAAAGATGTGACTATGCAAATAGCTGAGCTTACTAGATAAGTCAAGCTCCTCACCATAAAGGGGAACACATCAGTTCAACAACAAAAGGTATGTGTTGTTTGTGGTATTTTGGGTCATAGTGCTAATGTTTGCCCTTTGAGTTTTGATTCTTTTATAGGTGATTATGAGCAAGCACAAGCCTTGGATGGTTTCCAACCTAGGGTAAGAAATGATCCCTTTTCCAACACCTAAAACCAAGGTTGGAAAAACCATCCAAACTTTTCCTAGAAAAATAATAACCAATAGCAGTAGCATCCTCAGTTTCAAATGCTGCAAAGAGGCCAACCGTTCCAAAGAGAATCATCAAATCAACAACAGCAAAGGAAGCCATCTTTAGAGGATAGCTTGAATGCTTTCATTCAAGCTAGTATTAAAATTTAAGAGGCCAATGACAGAAGATTTGACTCTTTGGAAGCAGCAGTACGAAATGTAGAGATTCAAGTTGGTCAGATTGCAAATCAGGTGCAATCAAATCAAAAAGCAAAACTTCCTATCCAACCAGAGCAAGATAAGTCCATCACTGTTCTTTTAAGTGGTAAGCCAATAAATGATAATGATGGTGAAGTTTCTAACTATGTAATGGAAGAAGACAAAGAGATGGAGACACCTCTCCATTTAAGTTATATACAATGGACAATCCTTATCGACCTCCTATTCCATTTTCAGGCCATTTAAAAAATGGTAGGCAAGATAAGCAATTTGATGAGCTTTTCACAATGCTATTCAAGGTAAGTATCAATTTGCCCTTGCTTGATGTGATTAAGAATATACCTGCGTATGGAAAATTTTTTAAGGAGCTAAATTCTAAGAAAATGAGGCTAGAGGTGGAGGAGAAAGTAGTAGTGTCTGAGGTGATTAATGTAGTACTCTAACAAAGGTTACCTCTGAAAGCTAAAGTGTCACATCCCAACTTTTGAGATATAATGATCCTAGGACATGGGGAGACATAAGGTCACCCACGCCCGTAGAACCCATTGACACATATACAATTCATACCTAAGATCATACCAAACTTTATTCAATAACTTATTTAAAACATTATATGAAAACCTTTAGTTACAGAAGATAGTAATTAGACACTTCACATAGAATCCATAAGGAAAAAATATTCATGATCCACTCGAAAACTTAATAAGTAATAACATCTCAAAATACACATCAAAAATAAATATTAGCATCTAATGACAACACTTTATAGCATGGTATTATTAATGAATTTTATAAGGAAATCCCCAAGCGAAGTAGAATGCTTGAGCCATCACCTTACCTCCTCACATTTACTCATCTGGAACCACACAAGAAAAAAAGGGTGAGATAGATGATCTTAATGAGTAAACAATGTCACATATAACAACACATATCACTTTTTAAAAGTGAAACCCATAGCTTATAACACATAGTTCATGTTTTACAATTCATGAATCAAAGGTTATAATTTAGCAAGGTTGCAGAAATTACACATATAACACATAATACATAGAGTGAAGGCTGTTGCCATGATCACTCAAACACATAGAAGAGAAGTGGCCTAAAACCAAATTTCAACTCCTATCACATAGAGAAGTGTGAAGCTGATTAGGCTCCACTACTAGAATTGCCCCTTCTAGCTGAGGTGGATACACAACCCCTATCCATTGGGTTAAGACTATGTGCATAGGTTTTGATGACATCGGCATAAGGATTTTTGCATAAAGTGTTAGAGGTGCCATGGCTAAAGCTAATGGTAATCACATATAAATTATTTAAGGTAATAATAACATGTATCATAATAACAATAGCAATTTAACTTTTGAACAAAAGATACAATGATAGTGTAGTTCTAGAAGGAATGTAAGTTAGCGCAATAATCATAAAGGTATTATCATTAGATAATCAAAAATAGTTTTGGACCAATTGTCCTTTGGCAACCCAAGCTTAACAAGGAAATCATAAAGTTTCATTTTAGAATAGAAAGGACTTGGGTTTCAGGAATGTTAAAGGTACACATATCATGATAGCTTATACTTGTAACAATATCATAATGTTTACTCACCTTATGGTTCCTTCGCTCCTGATACATGTAGCCCTTTTGAAACTCTAAAGCTCCTCAAGCTCTAACATAATATTTAATTCAATACTTAGTATTTATTTAATCATGATGCTATCCTATCCCATCACTACCCCATGCACATATAACATTCACATACACTTAGAGTTGCATATATAAGTGCATTCATCATTTGCACATAACAGGCTGACTTTAAAAGTCTTGTACACTTAGCCTTAATAGGCCTACATGAAAACACATTACAATCATGTCAATAAATTTCTAAGGTCAATACAATATCATTATCTTAATATCAATTCACCTTAACAATCATCCTAGTAAACTTAATACTTCCTTACATGTCATCTTAACAAATAACCTTTCAAACATTATGCTTATCTCTTATGACTAATTCTTTTAATCAATCTCTTCATAAATTCAAGACCATTAATTCATTATTGATTCATCATAAAACCTATTTCCATATTACCCAATCATATTCACATTCTAATCACAACATAAGGTTAAGATACCTTAAGTATTCTTTAAGTATACCAAAGTGCCTATAGGCTAGTCTATAGTCATTCCTCCAACCAACATGCAATTTAACTATTTATCATACATATATACATTCCAATAATCATTAAAATACATCACATAAAAATTATAGACATTGGAATAAAAATATCAATATAGGTCGAATGCCCTATTCAAAGAAAAACTGAATTTTTCTCACTTTTTGCACTTTTTTGTCTATTACAATAATATGTAAAAACATAGTTTGAATCAAGATTTTTCATGTGAATACAACAAAGATCATTTTAGAACATTAATCTACATGAATTGGCAGCAATAGGTATGTCTCATACATGAGAATTCAAATTTTGGATTTTAGGATGCAAAACCATGAGTTTTCTTGTTTTTGGTATATTTCGATCATTATAGTAATATGTAAATAGGCGGTTTAAACCGTTATTTTTCATTTAATCTTAGCAATTATCAGTTTAGAACATCCTCATATATGAATCAGTAGCCATTGATCATAATTATGCATGAAAATTCCAAGTTTCAAGGTTTAGGGTGAAAATCATGAGTTTTCGCGCTTTCCATTTATTACAGCGATATGCAAACACATAATTTAAATTGTTATTTCTCATCCAAACAAAATAAATATTAGTTTAGAAGCCATCCATGCACAAATCGATAGCCATATGTATAAGAAATCATAGAATTTTCTAACTTCTAAGTTCTAGCACAAAAACCTTGAATTTCTTTGTTTTCTGAAACTTTTCGGTCATTCCAGTAATATGCAGAAATATAATTTAATCTAATATTTTTTATCAAAACACATCAAAAATCATTTTAGAAATTAATCATGTAGGAATCACCCACCTCCCCAACCCCCCACCAACCACCCCCCCCCCCCCCCCCCAGTAGTGTTTATGCATAAAAATTTTAATTTTGAGTTGTAAGATTTACCTTTGAAAAAATTGTGCGGAAAGATTTGTGTTTTTAGTAGAAAATTAAATTTCTCTTTCAAAAACTCACCCAAACAGAATTAAATCTATAAAAATCAGTAAACAATCAGTTCAAACTAATTTTCTCATAATTTATTTCATAGAAATCAAATAGGAAATTATTAAGAAAGAAAAACTTACGAATATGGGCAAGAAATCGCAAAATTGAAAAGTATTTTCTTAATTTCGATAGATAAAAATATTTTGGAAGAATTTTTCTATCAATATACAGAAAAATAGAGTGATGGCTGCTGGAAAGGAAGTGCTAGCTAAATTTTAGGTATTTAAATTTAGGATTTTGGCCAATTTCTACTAATAACCTTAATAAGCTAGGTTATGAGTGTTTTAGTGTAGTGGACTTTTGGGTATTTGGGTTTTTTAATTAATTTTGGGGCTGATTATAAGTAATTAAAAATAAAATATTTTTCTTATTATTTTCATTAAAATTTCCCCCAAAATATTTATTTAAAAATACTCATAAAATTAATTTATGCTTAAAAATCGCCTTTTTGCATGAAAATTCATTTTATGAAAAATAAATTATTTCATGCTAATACACTTTATTTAAATCATTTATTTCACAAAAATAATTCATATTAGGCATATTAAAATTAATTTAATATGCCCCAAACCCATAAATCACCTCACACATAAATTTTTATATAGTCACACAATTTGTCACAATAACCCTAAATTCAAATAATTTGTTACTAAAACTCCTAGGATAGATGTGGGTTGTTACATAAGGACCCTGGTAGTTTTGTCATTGACTTTAGTATAGGTAGTGGTGAAAAGGCTAAAGGTATGTTAGATTTAGGTGCTAGTATTAATTTGATGCCATAGGTGCTAGTATTAATTTGATGCCATATGCCTTATTTGAGCAATTGAATATAGGAGAGCTGAAACCCACTAAAATGAGGTTGCAATTAGCTGATAAGTCATTGAGATTTCCTAGGAGAATTATAGAAGATGTGTTAGTGTAAGTAGGAGGGTTGATAGTGCCTATTGATTTTATGGTGTTAGATATGAGAGATGAGTTGTCTAATAGGTCAAAATTGCATATCTTGTTGGGTAAACCTTTTATGGCAACTACTAATACTTTGATTGATGTTAAAAATGAAAAATTAACTATGACTGTTTTGGGCCAAACTATTGAATTTTCCATTTTCAATAGATTATCTGTTCCTACCACATCACTTATTAAGGAATGCTCTTCTATCGAATCCTTTAATACTATTGTCAAAGATGTTTTCTTACAGGGATCCTATGATAAAAAATGTTACAGGTGCCTAAGTTGGTTGAGCTCTAGAAAGAAGTGTATGGGAGCTCTCAAATGTTTAAGGAACGGACCAAATCTCTTCATGATAAAAGCCATGTCCAAAAGTCCCTTAAGCCAAGTATGAAAATACTACACTATAACTCATGGTAGCATCATGATCTAGGTAAATCTAAACCCCACTGGAGTGGTCCTTTTATTGTGAATATGGTACATCCCTCTAGAGCATTAAATTTGTTTAACTTTCATAGAGATAAAATTTTTAGAGTCAATGGTCAGAGAGTTAAACCACATTTTGAGGAAGTGAAAAGTTTTAAGGAATTTAAGGTTCCTTAATTTCTTCCAAAACATCCAGCTAAGAAAACATTAAAAAGTGCTCGATAGAAGGTAGCCCATCATTGTCTTTAAAATTCTATTTTTAAAATTTTGATTTTGTATTTTACCTAGTCCTATCTATGAAAGTTTTTTTGTCTTTTGAGTTGATGTTATGGCATAATTGGTGGATTAAATGTATTGTCTTGCGATTTGAGTAAAATTTTGCTAGCAATCTCATGTTTGAATGTTTCAAATGTTTTGCACTTGTTATGATCTTAAAAAGTTTTTGTTTGCCTCTATTTCATTGCAAAGCATGATAGACTTTACCTTACCATGGTGAGAATATTTAAGCCTAAACACTTTTTCTTTGTTGCCATATTGTGTGTACCATGTTGATTGTGCATCTCTAGAGCTTACTTAGGTATACTTTTTGAGACCACATATTAATTTCAATTTAGGCATTAAAATGATTAAGGCATTAGGTTTCACCCTTTAGCTTAAAATGGCCAACCTTGAATGTTTATTTCCTTTAGTGAGCCACTTTGAGCCTTGACCTTTTCTTTGGAAACACATAATTTAACTTATCCTTTCACTATAATTTTCATGTGTTTTGTCCCTTATTGAGGTTTTTGAGCATTTGAAAATCATTTTCTTGAAAGTTGAGTGTGTTGACATTTCTTGAGGTCAAGTAAAGTTTTTAAGTGTGGGGTGAGAGGATATATTGCCTTGGGAAATATGTTCTTGTGTATATCATGATATTATAGACTTCATTTTGCAAAAAAATAAAATAAAATAAAAAAATTAGGGATCCCAATAGAAAAAAGTTTTTAATAAATTCTATTATTCTTTGAACATGTGAATTGCATTACAAGTGTGGTTATATAGAATATGGAAAGATTTTGCAATGAGTTTGTGAAAAAATTGGGAAATAGTGTGTCTGTGAGTGTTTCAAGTTGTTATTTGATCTTTGAGTGCTCAATAACTCAATGATAAACTTATTTTTCCCTTTTTCCTACCATTACCCTAAGCCCCATTACAACCAAATGAAAGATCTTTTGATTGATTCCTTAAATTAAATTAGTGATGGAGATTAGATTAATAAGTAAGTTTATGGTAGTTTGCCTTTAATTTTGGTTTTGAGTGATCATTCTTTGCAACTTGAGAGAAACACTTAGTTGAGTGTGTGGTCTATCATCTTAGCTTTATTTTGAGATAACTAATTCCTTAGAAGAGGAAACTTGTGCATACATTTGAAGTGTTTTTGCTAAGATTGCTGCTTTATGAGTACTTAGATTGCTTGATGATTATTGAATTCTTATTTTATGTCATAATTATTACTTGAAGACAAGCAAATTTCTAAGTGTGAAGTAGTTGTTTTGTCATAGTTTTATCTTATTTTTTGGTTCGTTTAATTGTTAATTTATAATTTATTTTTATGATTTTATGATGTTTTTAATATGTTTGTTAATTTTTTTTTAGTTGCATCAAATAATTAAAGAAATAGAAATTTGAAGTGAAGATGGAAAATTCAGCAGAACGTTACACAGCAAGTGGAGTGCCATTGTACGGCAGCCAAGCCCAGCAACGCCATGTAGCAAGGCCCAGCTCCACGTAGCAGCTTGTTGCTTGCAGCCATAAGCCCCCTAGCACTATGCAGCAGCTTGCTTCTTGCAACCCACAAGCTCCCCAGCATCCGCAACAGCAGCTCCAGTGCCCCACAGCAGCTTTCTTCCTGCAGCCCACCAGTGCCCAGTGCTTAACTGCCTTCCCTAGTGCCCGTAGCACCACCTTTGAGTAGATATTGAAGATTTTCTGAGATTTTGAGGGATTTTCAACCCTAAATTATTTTAGGAAAATAGAAACAAAAGAAGAAGTTTTGTTGTTTTAAATAGGGCTGTTTGGAGGAAGAGAAGGATCAGAATTTTGGGGAGGGGAATTTTGGGGAACTTTTCTAAAGAATATCTTCTCTTCCAATTTTCTATTTACTCAATTTTATTTTAGTTTTCAAATTTCAACACTTATATTAGAATTTTATTCTTGGGAATTCCTTTGTGAAAATTCAAGAGATTGAATCAAATAAACGGATTGATCAACATAGTTTAATTCTTATTTCTTTATTATAATTTTTTTTTTTTGGGATTATTGAATTGATGGAATTGATTCAATGGATTCTTTTGATTATAATAAAAATATGATGAATTCTTTATTTCCCATGAGCTAATTTCATTCTTGTCTAGGGTTTGTATGATGTGTTCATGATATGGAATTGAATATAATCCCTTTTGATTATTTTTATTATCCCTAATTGAATTGATTGATTGTTATTGAACAATTGCTTAGCTACCAATTGTTTGACTTAGGTTTTGAATGAAGGAAGGAGAGTTGAAGTTCAATTCCAGATTTTATTGCTTTAAGATCTTAAAACGAATTAGAAATATAAGTTTTAAGATTAGGTTTTAGTTTTTGATATATGATTTGATAGAATGATTTCTATGAATGCAATTGCTAATAGTTTGATTTTTATTCTTTGAATTATTAGAAACTAAGGCTTTAGAATAATCAATTGGGTATATTCATGAAAATATATGATTGATAAACTAAATACAAGCCCTAGGCATCATTCATTTATTGTTTTAAACCTATTGCATTTTAATCTACATTTTTTTTTAATTTTATGTTTTGAAATTATTTCTTTTCAAATCATTCAAATTCTTTTCATTTAATTTGGTTTAAGTTGAGACAAATATTTCCATTTGCAATTCATTGAGAGATACGACCTTGGGTGCTTCCGATATACTATAATTGCCCTGTATACTTGCGGATCACTTTTGAATAGTATATTTTAAGGTGAACAAACACCAAAGACCTGCCACAAGGAAACGAAAAACCATAAGACAAAAACCCTAGTGAGCCTTAGGCTCAGGAAAGACCTCATGTGATGAGGCACCTATAGGACCTTTCTGATAAAGGCACACCATAAGACCTCATAGAGTGAGGCACAAAAAGACTTTTCCCATAAAGGCATAAATCAGATCTCATGTAATGAGGCACCTAGGAAAGAGTAAGACCTTGCGTGACAAGGCTCAGATCAAGATCTTTCCTGTAGAGTCATGAAAAAGATCTTCCATAATGTGGCACCTATAAGATCTCTCACATAAAGACAAACCATAAGACCTCATATGACAAAGCTCATAAGATCTCACATAATGATGCACATATAAGACCTCGCACAATGACACACCTATAAGACCTCTCCCATAGAGGAATGCTAAAGTAAGACCTTGTGAGACATTAACAAGGATCTTACTTGAATAAGACAATCATACCTAAAAAAGAAAAAAAAAAATCTCTCATAGAGGCACACCATAAGACCTCGTACGACTAGGCACATATAAGACTTCTCTTATGGACGCACAAATAAGACTTAAGGAGATAAGGCACAGTTAAAGACACTCAGGAAAGACTAATATTTTTTTTTTCTTTGTTAAACGACATTATAAATTCATTTTTATGTTCCTTTTAATTAAGTTTTTCTTTTAAATTTGATCAAAAGGATATCATTTATTAAATCTGGCTTTCTTTTATCCCTCCTCTCTATCTCTCTTCCTAAACTTATTTTATTCTCATTAAACATATAAATTAACCTAGCTTGAAATAAAAAAAAAAATCTTTTAATTAATTAATTGTATATAATTCTTTACGAAAATATCATTTAGCTAGAATTATTTGTGACATTTTCTATTGTGTAAGTTGAAAATTTAAATATACACACGTAAACTGATATTTTTATTGAAAGGTCAAATTATTATTATTATTATTATTATTATTAAAATAGAACCTAGGTTGGTGGTGATCCCTTTTTCCTTGCTAACCCTTGCAAAGAACATAGACAAACATATTATATTCCAAGAAACATAACTAGAAGCAGGGTATTAAATAACGGTCGACACGTTCATAAGGGGTTTTGAGGGGGTTCGATATATTATTTATCCATATAATATTGCTAATGGGAATTAGCACTGAATCAACAATGAATCACCCAACACATACTGATACAACCGTTATTTAGCGATACAGACGACATGACGTATCAATAAAAAAATATTATTATTATTATATTTTTTATTTTTTATTTTATTAATGTAAGTTATAAATATATTGTTTAAAAGACTATTGTTTTATATTATTTTTATTTGTTCTATTTTATTAATGTAAATTATTGGTATATTATTTTTACATTACAGTAAGGTCCTATTATTAATCTTACAAAGTAAGAATTAGGTGTAACTCCTCCATTAGATATAGTGTTTACTCTACTTCAGGTGATGGTAGTGAAAATAGTGGTGATGATGATTATGATGATGGAGACGAAATTGGCAGTGATGATGGTGGTGTCAGCGACAGTAGTAATAGTGGTGGTGATGGGTATTGTTTTCCTACTACTCAAGCTAACCATGGATATCATGTAAACTTAAATTTACCTAGGTAGGGAACTTTTGACGCTCCACTGGGTTTTATGCTAAGACGACATGGTTTTTATTATGAATTAAGTGGAGGTGAAAACTGTTCTGCATCAAAAAGTGCATACAACGAATTTGTAATAAATCATTCTTATCTTGATCCATTTGTTCCCTTCTCATATATTGGATATCCAAATGATAATTGGGGTCAATCATATCCACCACCATCTGCTATACATGAGATAATGACAAATAATGCTTATCAAAGCTATAAAGTGAACACATTTGATAGAACTCAATCATTATTCAGTGTATTTTCATTTGGAGTAAACAACGAAAATACAAATGAGTTTAATAGCAAACAAGATAATCTAGAACATTCCCGACACTTTTTTTAGTAGTGATTAATTAATATTATGGTGTATTTTTTTTTAATTTTCATTTATATACTTGGAATAGGGAGGAGTTTTTTTATCACTTTATTCATCTTGAATAACGTGATTTTTTCCCCTCATGAATAAATTAAATAAGATTAATTTATTGTTATTAGTTATATAATTTGAATTTAATTTATTATTATTATTTATGCAATTTGAATTTTTCTAAGTATAATTATGCTTATTTAAGTATTAATTTATTTAATGTATTACATTTTAGATGTTACATTTCATTTCTTATTAAATTATATCAGTTTACTAATCATTTTTTTACAGTAACGACAGCCGATGCAGTCTGATTTTGTAACACTAATTTTAATACCGCTATGATACGTAAAATTATTATTTAATATCCATACTAGAAGTGCTCCCAAATTTTAGGTCATAGCTAGAGCAACACAGTTAAGTAGTCATCCCAAAATTTAGGTCATAGCTAGAGCAATGCAGTTAAGTAGTCATGTTAATCAATCTCCTAAATTTTATACGACAGGAAAATGGAGGGAAAAAGGAAAAAGAAAAGATTCCCATGAGCAATGGACTCGTGTATAATTTAGAACAAACAAAAGTTCACGTTACACATGCTATGAGGCAGATAAGACAACCTAAAAATCCATTTCCCAATGAATAAAACTTAAGGCAAAGGTCCTAATTCATTTTATTTTTTTTCTTTTTTTTTTTTAAAAAGGAGCAAAGGTCGTCATTCAAAAACGAATAATATTTATTTATTTATTTATTTATTTACTTTGACAAGGTCAATGGAAGAGAAGCCAAAAAGTTTCTGGTATAGTACAAGTTGTCACCTCTCTCTTGATCCCATGTGGTTCCACTTGACTTTTGCATTGGTAAGAAAATTCAACGAGCTTCAACGTCGACTTGTAAAATGAATTTGGAAAGAACCTAAATTTCATGGTGGAGTTTAGAGCCAAGGAAAATAAATAAATAAATAAAATAATTTTAACTTTCTCAAACTAGTAATAGTTAGGGTCCGTTTGGTACTAAATTTAACAAAATATTTTTTAACAAAATTTTTTATATTTTTTTAAAATTATATTTAAATATAAACAGATAAATTTATATTTTTTTCTAAAAATAAATTTCAAAAAACAGTTTATAAAAAATAATAAAAATTAATTAATTAAATGAAAAAATTTTGAAAGTATTTTTTTAATTTTTAATAGTAATCTCAAACATATCCTTAGTTGATCTAGGATGAATAAGATTTTCTTTTATATATATTTTCACATCAAAGATTTTTTAAACGGACTCAGTTTTCAATAAAAAGAGAAAATTTAAAAGAAAATGTATTTTTTTAAATTATGTTTCTTAAAAAATTATGAAAAAATAAATTATTTTGGAAACATATTTATTAGCTAAAAATTATTAACTTTCATATAAAAAATAATAATTTTTTTTCTTAAATTATCAAACAATTTGAGTAGCTGCAAGAAATTAAAGGCCTATCTTATCTTGCAACATAAAAGGTTAGTATTCAAATGTTGATAACCATTTTCTCTCATAATAAATTTTTAATACACTATAAAAAATTAGCACTATAAGTGTAGTGGATATTTGGTTTAATTGTTGAGAGCTGGTTAATAGCTTTTGAGAAATGATTTGTGTAGCAGCCCGTTACGGAAATAGTATGCAGCGGGTAATTTAATAATAGAAAAGGAGCCCATTAAATAAAAAAAACAAAAGTCTATACATGTTGTATTTGAAAGTGTTGTTGTACAGAATGTATTATATATGTATTTTGTAAAGAGACTATATAAGTCATTGTGATTCAATAAATTTAACAAAAATCCCTTTCAATTTAACATTAAAATTTGGAATGTCTAGCAAATATTGGCGCACTGTAAAATTTGATAATAAAATAATTAAGCTCCAATTTAACATTAAAATTTAGGACACCTGGCAAATAATTTGCGAAATTGTAAAATTTTATAATAAAATAATTAAGAAATTATAAAAGGAAAATTTTGATATATTTGAATTAATTATATTATATTGATATTGAAGATAAATAATTATTTTCAAATTTATATGCAGTTCAAATGTATTAATAAATATTTATAACATATATAAATAATGAATAATTTTAATCTTGTGAAACTCTTGTCTAATAAAATTATATGATAAAAAATATTTAAGAAGTAGTGATACTTAACGAAATTAAAAATTAAATGTTGAAGATTATATATATATATATATATATATATATATATATATATATATATATATATATATATATATATATATATATATATATATATATATATATATATATATATATATATATATATATATATATATATATATATATATATATATACTTAAAAAAAAATCTATGTGAGTTAAATTATGTTCTTTTATAGTCTTTTGAGGCTCATTAGGGTTTGGATTGGTGTCAAGCATGGGTTCGTCAAATTTTTGCCATGTTAGTACAGTTAGGCTAGATGCTAAGATATAATGTCTGGATTTTCATGCCAATTTTGGGTCAGAAAATGAAGGAATTAGAATTTATGATCACTTGAAAATTGTAGCTCTTTTTCTTAGCTTTCCAACGGTATCTGAATGATCTCAATCAGACCTATGTAGCTCAAGTTATGCTTAAAATATTGCAAGGTGTTCAAAGTTGTCAAACCTCGATAACATTTTACAGGGCCTAAGTTGCATTTTACACAGACCATGTAAAACTGCATTATGGCCATGTAAAATTCTTGAAATTAGCCGAAAGCTTCACTATTTTACATGGCTTCACTCTCTTTTTACATGGCCATGTAAAACTGAGGTTAGGCCTGTAAAACCTAGCAAAGTAGTAGAATGTTGTATTTTGTCCCTTTAACGCCTCTAATCGACACCAAATCACACCTTATCATTCCATGGCATCTTACTTCATAAAATTCCACAATGAACTGAGAAACAAGCTAAACAAATGGACTCATATTTATGTTTCCATGTCTATGTCCATTGTGATTTACAAATACTTATTTCACATCTATATCTATATATATAAAGGAAAAGTATAGAATTTCAAATCATAATATGCAAAAGTGCATAAGAATTGTATTATTATATACTTCACATATATCTAGAATATACCTATCATATACTCTTTAATGTGTATTATTAAAAATATTTTTTTAAAAAATTAAAATACAACATTAACATTTTTTTTAAAATGAATTTTCAACCTATAAATTTTTATTTTGTCAATACTAAAACTAATTTTCTTTTTCACATTTCACACTTCAATTTTGAATTTATATTTTTTTCCTTTTTTTTTTTATTTTGTTCTTCAATTCACAAAAACAAACTCTCACATAATTTAAAATCATATAAACAGTAAAAAAAAATTCATATCAATAAACAAAATTTAAAAGAAAAATCTTATAAAATTTTATTTCTTTGAAAAATAAATAAAATATTTCAAAATTGATATTCATTCAATTATTTTGAATATCCAATTTTTTTACTTATATTTTAAATTAAAAATTTTTTAATTATTTAAAATTCTCCAATTTTCAAATTATAATTTATCTTATAAATTAACAATATTTATTTGTTATAAAATGGACTAGTGAGAATGAAACTGATTTTTTTTTATTTTTAATTTTTTATAGTTGCCCACATATTTATCATGTCTGGCCACATCTTTATGTACTCACCCAATGGGAATTTTTTTGCCCTCCACTAAATCCAATACATTATGAAAACAAAAATCAATAATTTTTCTCCCTTTCCTTATCCACCATTTAAGCAGTGTAATGTTTTCTTTTTATTATATACTTTTTATTTAGCTAAATATACTTTATCTTTGTAATTTTATACTACCATATTAAGAAATATATTACGTGGCATATGTATTGCTAAAGTATGTTTCCAAGCTGAGAAACTTATTTCATCCAAATTTTTTCTTTCCTCCCGCTAATTTTGAAAATTATATTTTAAAAAGTTCAATGGTAATTTTCATATTTTTATCTACCCCTTAAGCAATATACTGGTTATTTTACATTATATATTCTTTATTCAACCAGACAGATTGTATAAAATTAATAATTTTTATAAAATTTCATGTCATAAAATATAATCTCTCCTGCTGTACATTTTGACTCTAGTGCACTACTTTATGAAACTAAAATAGTGTAATTTATCCTTTCAATCGTACATTTTACTTTAATACATAATTGTATACAGTTTTTTGGGTTTTTTCATAATAATTAAATTTTATATTATTTAGAATATGATAAATATTAAACTAGATTATCATTTATTAATGAAGTAGTGACATGCACAAATAATTTCATTCAGTCAAAAAGATCATGTGTGTCAACAAAAAAAAAAGTCTTGTAAAAGCGAAGTATTCTATTAATAGTCATTTAATAAGGCTTCTAATATGTAAAATTTTAAATACGAAATTTACATTGAAATATTATTTATTACATATGACACTTGTTCTCTCTACATTGAAACTAGTTATTTTTATAAATTATAATAAGTTGAAGTAGCATAAACTTTACAATTTAGAGTTGGTATGTAGTTTCATTTCATAATAAAGTATGAATATTTACAAAGTATTTTAGGCATTTAAACATGTCTTCTGTGTCAACATATTTTGTAAACTTAAATTTTGGATCAAAAGTCTTGTAATAATATTTAAGCTTTATTTTTCCCTTTTTTACAATTGTCACTTGCTACATTGAAACTAATATATATTACTTAATTTTATGTATTGGAATGCCATAAATATTCAATCTATCCTACAGTATATTTGTTTTTTTTTTTTTTTGTACCGCATAATGCATAGGAATAGTATAATTATTTCTCAAAATTGTACATTTTACTATTTTTATTTAAAACATATATTGTTAAAGTGATTGAGTTGATTCATAATATTCTGAGTTCATAAGATTTTATTCTTTAACAAATAAATATTTGTTCTCACTGTCTACATTGAAACTAATATATATTACTTTATTTTATGAAATGATAATGCATAAACACTTAATCTATCCTACAGTATATTTTATTTTTACTGTACTATATTATGATCTAAAAATAATATAATTATTCCTTTAAAGCATACATTTTACTACTTTTATTCAAAATAAATATTTTAAAAGTTATCGAGTTGGTTCATAATGATAAAAATTCATATACTTTTATATTTTAATAAACAAATATTTGTTCTCGCTTCCTATATTAAAACTAGTGTATATTACTTAATTTTATAAAATGATATAGCATAATAATTCAACCTATTCTCAACTATATTTTGTTGCTTCTGTACTACATTATGATGTAAGAATAGTATAATGCTTTCTGGTAATCATACATTTTACTACTTCAAAACATATATTGTAAAAGTTTTTTACTTGGTTCATGATGATAGAAGATTATATGCTTTTATACTTTAACAAATAAATATTTATTCTCACTGTTTACATCGAAACTACAATATATTATTTAATTTTATGAAATGATCTGGCATAAAAATTTAGTATGCCCTACAATACTTTTTTTGCTGGTGAACTATATTATAATACAAAATTAGTATAATAATTCATAAAATCATATAATTTACTTACTATACTTTAATCACATAATTGTCAAATTTTTTGTTTGATAGGAGTTCAGATGATTTTTTTTTTATTTTAACTCACATATATTGTATTTTTTTAATATATGATTATCATATATATACACTCAAATTATTAAAAATGTAATTTATCCATTATATTTACAACAAATGAAATGTTTAATAAAATAGTAAATAGTGAATCAAAGCTTCTTTTTTTTTTTTTGTTTAGGGTTGAAAAATAGGTTGGGTTTCAGTATGTATGGGTTGTTTCTACATGCATATGGTTGTACATATCTAATATATAAAATATATAATACATCCAAAATATATATTTATATAAAATTACACTTGTTTTTTAAAATTTTTTAAAAATTATTTAGGAGACTGATTCATAAAGATGAAAGAAAAAGTTATTTATAATTTATCTAAATATTAGATATAAAATTAATTTTCTCTTAACTTAATTTTCACTTAAATGTTCAATTTTTTTTATTTAAATATGCCACTTAATATTATTTGTGAAAAGGATTCCAAATTATTTAGATGCAAAATTGGAGGGAAAATTTTGTTAACTATTATCAATCAAAAAGACTAAAATAGCCTTCATATAGCCACGGTATATGACATAATATAAGGTATTTTTTTAAATACATTCTCTATATATATTTGACTTTTTTAAGTTTGTGGGTCCTTTTTTCTTATTTTTTTATTCCCCGCTACCTACTGTTGAAGTAGCGGGCTGCTACATATATCAACCTCCATAATTTTTTAACTCCCAACAATTAGCTATTTAGTAAAAAAAAAAAAAAAAAAAAAGCATCTGTTAATTCTTATGTATCCCACAGCTACAAATTTCAAAAACTTTATTTGAATTTTTTTTTCAAGTAGTTAATAGTTGATTCTATATTTTTACTTATTACCTCTACATATTACCTTATAAAAAAATTATTAATAAAATTATTTTTTCAAATTAATTTTATGTGATATTTTTATTCATAACTCTTTAAAAACAATAAATAATTATTACAATATTATTTAAAAATATAATACCCTAAGTTCCAATATACCATGAGAATGGAGAAAGGATGCATGGAATAGAGATTTAGATGATGATTATGATATGAAAGCTAATTTAAGCTAAAATGCATAAATATGATTGTTTGGTGCTTTGCTTGAATTTCATAAAAATTTAAGTATTTATGTGTGAAATTACATAATATGTGAATATTAAAATGAATATATGAAAATATGCATATAAATTAATAGATATGAAAAAAAAAAAAAAAAAAAACATGGAATAAGGGCATTTCCCAAAAATTTGTATGTATAGTACGATAACTTGAAATGTGTATGATGAAAATTGTCATAAAACCCTTTTTCCGAATGATAGCCAGCCATGATATTGCATGCAGGGAAGAAAATTTGAAATATTATTTTGTGCTGAATTATGTAACGCAGCGAGGAAGCAATAGCAATAAGACTAGAACATGTCTAATTCTTAAATATTATTGAATCTATAAGAAAAGATAAATTTTGGATTTCACCAAAATAAAAAAAAATGCTGAATTTTTTTATTCAAAAATGAGATATATCCCAAATTATTACATAATAGATATATTTATAAGGCATGAAATCCTAAATAAAAATCGATAAAGAAATTACTAAATAAGACACCTAATATTCTAAAATTACTTGAAAAATAGGAAAACAAATCTACACTAATTAGAAAATTATAATTATTAAAATAATTATAAAAATAGATGAGAACCCCCGCGTCATACTCTTCCACTTCAAGAAAACTCGACCTCGAGTTTGTAACTTGAACTTCAAATCTTCCATGCCAAATAAATAAATATTTTGAATAACACATTTTCATAGAGTAATTTGTCACGAATATCTTTTTTTGAATAACCAACTGATTAAAATTATTGGTCAAGGAATGAGTATTATTGAAATAATTAATCCCAATAAAATCAATGCTTTGAAATTCAATAGTATCTTAGGACTTGTGCATAATAGGCTCACTTGAAAATTTTATGACTTGATTATCACAATTTTCACACTTGCTTCTTTCCATATTCTCTTCAATTATATGTATCTCAAGAATATCAATTTCTTTTCCTACTTCCTTAATTGTCTCACCCTGTAAAGCTTATATTTTTCCTTCTCTGTCTTCAAATTCGAAATTAAAATCAATACATGGAAAGTTATCGTCACATTCAAAATCAGATTTATTATATTTGGATTCAACTTTCATAAATTTTGATCTTTTTGAATCTTGAAT